>PVKC010038632.1:0-12736 GCA_004027635.1 Crocidura indochinensis
CAAGACCGACCTCCTTCCCCAACAGACCACCATCCAGCTCCTCAATGAAAGACACCCTCTCAATCCCCCATCTCGTGTCTCGGCAAGAAAGCACAACCAACAAGCCTGCTAACTCAAGCTTTGTGGCCCCTCTCACCCGCATCAAATCGTGGACTGTTGCATGATACTGGAATCAGCTTCAGCAAAACTCCCAGCTCAAGGACACTACAGGATTCTGAAATGCTGCAAATCATATCTCAAACTCAAGACCAAGGTCTGTGATACGAAAAAGTGCCTTGGCCTTCACTCCCCACAAGAATATCTCAAAAGACCTAATTGGGAGGCCTCTACTGCCTATGTAAGCTTAATACCTTTGTAATAATGCATTTTAAGATGTGTATTCCTAAACATAGAGATAGCCTCCCCCATCACTTGTTTTCTTCAAATAACTTTTATTTTTTCCTTTATTATTTACTTTTTTAATCAGCTTTATCTATTTGTTCTATTTTTTATATATACATATTTTCTCTATCCTCACCAGTTTTGGTACTGTTTGGTACAATAACCAAGAATATGTCTTGCCTGGGATAAAAGCTCAGACCACACCACAGATACTGTGTGTGTCTATAGCCTGTCATCCTTACCCAGAATAGCACCAGCAATACAAAAAGACACCGTACATTTTTGTATAGGCACAGTAAATAAGGGAAATCATGGACTCAGACACAAGATCTTATCTTCTAAGGATAAGAACTCACACTTTTTATACAAGGGTGCCTCCCATCCTGGGCATATGTCATGTGGATACAACTCAGTCTCCATGAGATTGGACAGTGTTAGTTGATTCTCAAATCCCAGATCCCAGACATAGAACTGAAACAACTTCCTGCAACAACACCAGGAACTAAGCTCCATTAGGAGATTTTTTTGTTTTGTTTTTGGGTCACACCCGGCAGTGCTCAGGGGTTACTCCTGGCTCCATGCTCAGAAATTGCTCCTGGCAGGCACGGGGGACCATATGGGGCACCGGGATTCGAACCGATGACCTTTTGCATGAAAGGCAAACGCCTTACCTCCATGCTCTCTCCCAGGCCCCCCGTTGGGAGATTTACTTGTGCCAGTGTTAATATGACAACGAGGACAGCGAGGAAATGTATTTGAACTAGGAAAAATAAGAGTGCTAACTACAGAAAACTGGCTTTGACAACCGTGACTGGGCAGAACTTACCTCGAGACCATAAAGGAAAACCCTACCCTACGCTGTAGCCCAGGACTCTTACTAAAAGCAAGATTTCTTAGTACAGAGGCCTAATTTTGACAACAGAGACTGAGCAGAACCTTTGGAACCATAATTTCCTAGACTTTGGCTTAGGGAACAAGCAAAAATATGGAGCACATGATACAGAAAACTGAACACACCAGCAATGGTGGAACAGAACCTTTAGAACCCTAAAGACTCTCTCCTAGGCCTTGTCCTAGGACCTGCACAAATACCAATACAGTGACCTGATTTTCTCATCCACAACAGAGAGGAAAGTTTTCTGACACCACAAAAACATCCCTGGGATATGGCAATGAGTATGTATGGAGCCAGTGGTTGTTTCCATGACAAAATGCTTCAAGAGTGAAGAAACCCTGAATCTCTTAGGCCACGGGAATTCCCTTCCTTCCCCAATACTTACTGTGCCTATGCAAAAAAAAAAAAAAAAAGTAGGGGGAACACCAAACTCTGCCACTCCAGCATTCCTTTTTCTTGTTTTGTTTTGTTTGTTTTTGATAGTATTTTCCTTCTTTTTCTTCCATTTTTCTTTCTCTTTCACTCTTGTGGATATTATTTTTTTTAGTAGTTGATACCAATTTTTTTCTCTTTTCCTTAACCTTTTTTATCTCCAACAGAATAACATAACTAGAATCATTTCAGTCTCATAAATTGAGGGGGGGAAATTATGATACCAGGACCAGTCATATGAACATGTAGTGTGAATAAAAAATGACCAGACTGGAACACTAAACCCAAAGTCAATGACAGAATAGATACCCAATCTACAACAAGCTGTAAAGTGGAGACCAGTTGCACTAGTATTCTGGGGGGGTAAAGGAGGGAGCTATGGGAGACATGCTGGGAACAGGAGTGGAGGGAGGACAACATTGGTGATGAGAATGCCCTTCATTCATTGTCACTATGTACCATAAATAATTCTGTGTAATGCACTTCAGTCACAATAAAAAAAATGCTTGTTAAATGAATAAAAAAATTAGTCTCTGATTACCATATGAATCTCTGTGGTATCTGTAGTGATCTTTCCCTTCTTTCTAATCTGGTTTATTAAGTTTCTCTTCCTTTCTTAAGTTTTGCTAGTGGTTTATTGATCTTGTTTATTTTTTCAAAGAACCAAATTTTGCTTTCATTGATCTTGTGAATTGTTCTTTGGATTTCCTCTTCATTAATTTCTACTCTGTGCTTTGTTATTTCCTTCTGCCTACCTATTTTTGGTTCATTTTGTTGATTACTTTCTAATTTTATAAGTTGTGCCTTTGGGGCCCGGGAGATAGCATGGAGGTAAGGCGTTTGCCTTTCATGCAAAAGATCATTGGTTCGAATCCCGGTGCCCCATATGGTCCCCCATGCCTGCCAGGAGCAATTTCTGAGCATGGAGCCAGGAGTAACCCCTGAGCACTGCCGGGTGTGACCCAAAAACCAAAAAAAAAAAAATGTTGTGCCTTTAAGTTATTTATGTAGGCCCCTTCTTCCTGCTGTGTGCTTTTAAAGCTATAAATTTTCATCTTAGTACTGCTTTTGCCATTTCCCACAAATTCTTTTTTGTTTGTTTGTTTTTGTTTTTGTGTTTTGGGTCCCCCCCTGGCAGCGCTCAGGGGTTACTCCTGGCTCTATGCTCAGAAATTGCTCCTGGCAGGCTCAGGGGACCATATAGGATGCCGTGATTTGAACCACTGACCTTCTGCATGCAAGACAGACACTTTATCTCCATGGTATCTCTCTGGTCCTTCCATAAATTCTTGATAATTTGTGTCTTCATTCTCATTTGTTTCCAGGAATTTTTAATTTTTTCTTTGATTTCATCTCTGAACCACTCTTTATTCAGTAGTGAGCTGTTCAATTTCCAGGTGTTAGTTTTTCCTCTGTGTCTGTTTGTAGTTCACTTATAATTACAGTGCATTTGGATTGAGAAGGTAGTTTTTACAATTTCTATCCTCTTGATTTTATGGAAGTATATTTATGGGTCAGCATTTGGTCTGTCCTGGAAAATGACCCATGTGCATTGAAGAAGAATGTGTATCTAGTTTTCTGGAGGTGAAATACCCTATATATTATCTACTGATCCACTTTCTTTCATTTCTCCATTTATTTATTGGTTATTTGGGCCACACCCATTTGATGCTCAGGGGTTACTGCTGGCTAAGCGCTCAGAAATTGCTCCTGGCTTGGGGGGACCATATGGGACACCGGGGGGATCGAACCGTGGTCCTTCCTTGGCTAGCGCTTGTAAGGCAAACACCACCTCTCTGGCCCCTCATTTCTCCCTTTAGAGCTAGTATATTCTTGTTATGTCTCATCCTGGTTGACCTACCCAGGAATGACAGGGCAGTATTGAGGTCTTCCACTATAATTGTGTTACTATTGATGTCTTCTTTCAGATTTGTCAACGATTATTTTAAACATTTTGCTGGTCCCTCATTAGGAGCATATATATTTAGGAGTGTGATTTCTTCCTGCTGTATATATCCCTTGATTATTATGAAATGACCATCTTTGTCCCTTATTACTTTTCCAAGTCTAAAATTTGTGTTGTCTGATAGCTACTTCAGCTTTTTTAAGGAAGCTGTTTGCTTGGATAATTGTTCTCCAACTGTTGATTTTGAGTCTATATTTGTTCTGACTATTCAGATGTGCTTCTTGTAGGCAGCAAAATATTGGATCTAGCTTTTTGATCTATTATGCCATTCCATGTCTTTTAACTGGTACATTTAGTTCATTGATAACTAAAGAGATAATTGTTATGGTATTTAATGCCAACTTTGTGTAGAAGAGTGGTGTGTATTTTGGTCTATCTTGTCTTAAAATAGATCTTTCAGTTTTTTAAGGCTGGTTTTTAATCTGTAAAGTTTCTGAGCTGTTGTTTATCTGTGAAGCTATGTATGATTCCTTTAAACCTGAATATGAGTCTGGCTGGGTGAAGTATTCTAGGGAAAGCATTCATTTTGTTGAATTTTGCCACTATGTTTCCACCACTACCTTTGGGTATTGGAGGGTCTCTTGTGCTATATCTGCTGTAAATCTTAAGGATGCTCTGTTGAATGTAATTCCCCTTTTTGATCTTGCTGCTTTCAATATTCTATCCCTATCTGTGAGATTAGTCACTGTGACTGAGATGTGTCTTGGTGTGCTTTTCTTCTGACTTGTTTTAGCTGGAACTCTTTGGACATGCAGGATTTGGTTGCCTGCACTCTTTAGTTTTGGGAGTTTCTCTGCAATAATATTCTTGGCTATTTACTTTTCATGTGGATTTTATTCCTGAGTCTCTGAACTTTATTGATTATTATATTGTTTATGGTGAGTTTATTGAAGACTTCTATTTTTGTCTATTTGCATTTTTTGAGGATTTTCCATTGTCTGATTTTTTGTTCAGTTGCTTTTACTCTGTTGGAGATGTTTTCCAGTGAGGTTTTCAATTTGCCTACCAAGTTTTTCTGTCCTGTTATTTCAGTTTGGAGTTTTCTCATTTCTAATTTCATATCCTCTTGATTCTTATTTGTGGTTTGTTCAACTTGATCCGTTCTGTCTTTGAGTTCTATGAACATCCTCCATATTTCTTTTCTAAATTCCTTATCTGAGGGGCTAAATAGATTGTTAGTACTTTTGGGTCATCAGAGCTGCCATCTTCATTCTCTAAGCATGGTTTTGGCCTGCGTTGTTTTTCCATTATCATGCTTGTAGTGTGATGTTTTCTGTGTGTTGTGCTAGTGTTGATTGACCAGGAGATGTGCATGGCCTGGCCCCAAACCGGTAGCTGTGGGTCTTGTGTAGCAGCCACATTAAAAAACATGTAGCAGGTATCATATTTTGGGAATTAGAAATCTTTACCTTCACCTTTTACTCCACCTGCCTTTCGCCCTCATACTCCTCTTCTTTATCTTCCTCCTTCTCCTTTTGTCCCATGTCCTCCTCCTCCTTGCATCCCTCCCTCATGATGCTATCCCCATTTTCATCCTTATCTTTATCATCTTCACCATCTATGTCATCATTGTAACAGTTCCCTCTTCCTCCTCTCTATTGTCACCATCATGTCTGCTTCCTCTCATGCCCTTTCCAAATCTCACACATTGAGCCCAGTATTCTTTACTTCACATCTTCCAAAGATGCAGACAGTTATCTTTTGTTTTTATATTTGAATCATATCCAGTGATGTTCAGGAATAACTCCTGGTTCTTCACTCAAGAATCACTCCCAGTAGGCTCAGGAGACCATATGGAATATCCAGGATTGAACCTAGCTTGGCAAATGCACTCCCTACTTAGTCCATCCCTATCCCTGTGGCACCATCCCGTTATCCAATACTTAAACCAGATTTGTCACATGATTCAGCAGTTCCCTTCCTAGGTATATATTCAGAAGCCATGAAAATATATATCTAGAAGGATCTTTGGGTATAGGTATTTATGGCAGCGTTCTAGACAATAGCCTAGATCTGGAAACAAACACCTAAAATAGGAATAAAGACATTATTTCTGGTCACAGTGGCCTGTCATCAGCTCAGAGTAGAGTTGGCCAGGACAGAGCTGGCCTTCTGTTCCAATGTGGACAGAGCCCAAGGAGGTCATGCTGAATGACATTAGCTAGAGAAAGACAAAGATGGAGGATGGGCTCACACTTATAAGGAGTGTTCAAGACAAGCAAAGCAGTGGAACAGACCAGAGCAATGCAGATCTTTGAGTTTTGTCTATGAATTAAGGTGACCAGATGATGAGGCTGTGGTGACCACTGGATGAGGGGACAGGGTTCCAATGGCCAGGTACATAAACATGGGCACTTTGGTGCTGGTAGTGGGGGTAATAACTTACTTCAGGAGAGGTGAGGATGAAGCACCACTAACACTTAGATAGTGATGGAGACCAAAGTCATCTCATTGGAAACAGTCACTCATAATAACATATAATTACTGGAACAGAAATAAAACATGAAAATGCTGTGCCTTTCTGAACTCGAAAGAGCAATTGGTGAGAATGCCCCTCTTCTTTGTGTCCTGCCCCCGCTGTTTGAGTGTGATGGAAGGTTATAGGTGTGCTTAGGATGGGGAGAATGAACTGGGCACTGTGGAACCAGAGCAAAGATGCTGGCTTGCAGTGGGGCTGTGCTGGTGAGCGTGCTCACTCTCTGCTCTAGTAGGTGCTTGGATGGAGTTTCAGGATTGAGGGAAGCCTCTGGAAGAGAATGGGGGCACCCCTGGAGAGGCAGAGGCTGCCTGACTGCTCAGCTTCCCAGAGGGAACTTCTGTGTAAACCTCCTACAAGGTGATTCCTTCCTCCCCAGGAAAGCCAGAGTTCACTTCCAAACCCCCCTGCAGGGGTACACTTAAAAGAGAGTCTTTTGGGGGATGCCCTCAAGCAGTGCTCAGAAAATCTAGGATTCACTCCTGGTGAGGTGGAGAAAGTTCATGTTGTCATTTTTTTGGGGGGTGGGGTGGGGGAGCATCTGGAAAAGTTCTGGCCAGGGGTGCTGTAATTGAAAACTGAGTTCAGGCCATGGCACATGCATGGGAGAAACTCTGAGTTTGATACCCACACCTCCTGGACACCCCCCCTTGATTTCTCCAAAGCTGACTTTGACTCTGATGACCCTCAAGTACCTTCAGACTGAGCATCCCTAGGAGTAACCCCCGATTAAATTAAAGAAAAGAAGAAAAAAATGCATTTCTGTACCCACCTTTCCAATGCCATAGCTCAGCACAAATGCCCTTAAGATGTTCATACCCTCGAATATACCTACAATTAGACCGTGTCTGTGAACAAAGCCAGCTAGAAAGAAACGAGGTGTTGAGTCTCATGACCTACGTGGTGTGCTCTCCAGAAAGTGACAGAGATCTACAGAGTTGACAGCTCTCTGGTGATAGCAGCGCTGCATTGGGTACTAGTGCCTTGCTGGCCTAGGAGAGCAGCAGAATCCAGAAATCCAAGTGTGGCTTTCTCTGAATGTGTATGGCATTCCTGCCACAGCAAAGCTTAAAGCAAATTCACTGAGTTCTTGCCAATCAGGGGCAGTATATGTGTCAATTGTAGTGTAGCACTGACTGCATCTTGCAACAATCCAAAGTTAAGAATGGGCTATGAAAGACAGTAGAATGGAAATTACTCTCCTCCTTGTGCCTTCCTGCCTTCATGCTTTTTGCCCTCCACAGCCCCACCAAAGGAACCAGCCCTCTGTGAAAGCTCTGGGCTCAGGAGACAACTAAGGGTATTTTTAACACAGAAATACCAGAATCAAAACAGTGAATCCTGGTACCTTGGGAAGCTGTAACATTAGGTACTTATTTTTAGACAACTGCAGCTATTGTTCAAAAAATATAATGCACCAGGAACAATTTTGGTTTTGCCTAATGGGCAGACACTATGACATATTTTAAAAAATAATACTGGGGGGGCCCAGGAGATAGCATGGAGGTAAGGCGTTTGCCTTTCATGCAAAAGGTCATCGGTTCGAATCCCGGTGCCCCATATGGTCCCCCATGCCTGCCAGGAGCAACTTCTGAGCACTGCCGGGTGTGACCCAAAAACCAAAAATAAATAAATAAATAAATAAATACTGGGATGTGAGCGACAATACAGTTTACAGTAGGGTGTTTGCCTTGCAATGCAGCTGACCCAGGTTTGATTCCTGGCATCCCATATGATTCTCCTGAGCCTATCAATAGTAATTTCTGAATGCAGAGCCAGGAGTAATCTTCAAATGTTACTGGGTATGGTTCCAACCCCATCTAAACGTGAACCACTTCCTTTGTTTTATAACAAAGTCCCTGACAAATAATACCACAGCTAATCATTATGTTCTTTTTGCTTGTTTTGTGACTACCCGATGATGCTCATGGCTTACCCCTGGTTCTTTGTTCAGGGATCACTCCTAGCAGGGCTAGGAATTGCAGGATTGAATCTGGGTTGGTCCCTTGCAAAGCAAGTGCCCTTTCCATTGTCCTATTACTTCAGTTCCTACTTTTGTTTCATCTTGTTTTGATTTTTCTAACTCAGCCTGGTTCTCAAGCAGATTTCCAAGCATGCTAGCATTTGTGAACATGTTCCATAAACCTTAAGACATTCTACACATGTGATTTGTGAACTGATGACTTTGGTGAGGTTGATTCAGCCATGATTGCCCCATACCCCTCTTTGCAACTCCATGAAGAGTTTCAAAGGTGCAGGGATTTGGAGACTCCCCCAGGGAGAACCAGTCACACAGTGGGAATCGTGGGGACATGTGGCATGCTCAGAACAAGTCCCCTGCTGTGTGTTTGTGGTGATATGCTTCCAATATCAGTAGTGGGGGAATAATTAATGTCCCCCCCAAAAAAGCAGAGGGATGGAGTGATAGCACAGCGGGTATTGTGCTTGCTTTGGAAGTGACTGACCCAAGCTCAGTCCTGGGATTCCATATGGTCCCCTGAGCCTTCCAGGAGTAATTTCTGAGCACAGAGTCAGGAGTAACCTTTGAGTGCCATTGGGTGCAGCCTCCAAATCAAACCAAACCAAACCAAACCAAACCAAACCAACAAAAAACTCACCAATGAGCATGAGACCTGCTTCTTAGTAGAATGCTTGTCCCTGGGGTGTGAGGGAGAAGGGGACCATCATGACAGTGATAGACAGAAGTGGTCACTCTGGATGAGGACAGGGTGCTGTAAGGAGGGACAGTAATATGCACGATGCCTGCCCAGTATTGCAGGTCACAGTGTCTAAAAGGGGGAAAGAAAAACAAAGAAAAAAGTGCCTGCTGTGGAGACAGGTTGGGGTGTAGAGAGGGAAACTGGGGACATTGGTGCTTGAATGTTGTATGCCTGAAACCTAATCATGAATAACTTTGTACGTCATGGTAACTCAATAAAAATAAAAATAAATGGGACCAGGTTGAAAGTACTGGCACGTGGCAGATATGAATTCAATCCTCAACACCCCATAGGGCCCCCTGAACCCCATCATGAGTGATCCTGAACACAGACTCAGAGTATAACTGGGTTAGCTCCCAAACTGAAACAAAATGAATAAATAAGTAAATTAAAAAAATCCAACCCTCCCAAAAGATCTAGCCGGAGTGAGCTTCAGCATGGGAACCCTTTCTCAAGCTTGAGACCTACTCTTGATGATGTCAAGAGTTAGATGGTCTCATTAGTTTCTTTTTGGCTGTGCCTTACCTTGTTGAAGTCAACCGGATTGAGATTGGCTGGACTGTACTGTTGGTTTTACTGTAATGATTGCATTGTGGTTGAAGACCTGAATGTTTGCCCTTACCTGCTGGGCCTGGTCTTTGTAACCCAGCAGGCGAGATGGTTTTGTTTTGTTTTTGACTGTTTTTGATTCTACCCTGGCAATGTTCTGGACCTAGTCCTGGCTTCTGCCCACAGATTACTCCTGGCAGGCTCAGGGGGTCATATGGAGTGCTGGGGATCAAACCCAGGTCAGCTGTGTACAAGGCTGATTTTTGTGTCTTTGATTAATTTGAATCTTGGTGGTAGAAATGGGAGCTAATCTCATACTTAGGACATGACCACTTTGCCTTGTAGATCTCTCAAGTCCTCTCTCTCTTTTTTTTTTTTTTTAAGTCATTTTCCCCTTTCCTGGCCCATGCTTCCCCCAAGTCACTGGTACTCATCTGTCCTGGAGAAATTTTCACTTTCACATCTGCTCGGGGGCTGTCTTGGAGGGTGTGGGAACAAATGGGAAACTGTCTTGGCTTGTGGGCTTTTTTCCTATTCACAGTCCATGTTATCACTGCAAACCTAGTGTCTTTTTTTCTTATTTGGAACTGTGCTCACATTTTAAAACTTTCCACATCTGAATCTTCTCTTTGAGAATCAAGTTGCCTTTGTCTTACCATCACCCCAGAAATGCTGACTGTCTTGGCCATATTTCTTTGTCCTGATCTCCTTTTGGGACCTGTAATGAGTGAGTCTGTGTGGATAGATGGTCAGATGTGAAGGGAAACTCAAGCACACCCCAATTGTCAAAGACCCTACTGTGCCCACACATACCCCATATGGATGAGCTGCCTGACGGGTACTTTCAGAGACTGCCCCAGTGCTGGGCAGCCCTGCACTGTGTTGAGGGTACAGAGAGGCAAGGTTATGGGTTGTCTGAGAGGGGTTGGCTTTGGGTCTGGGGTCTGGGTGGGGTTCTGGAGCCTGGACCGGCGCACAGAGCAAGGAGATTGGAATTGGACTGGGAAGGAATTTTTGGATATGCCTATAGATTTGGGTGGCAGAGAGGAGGGCAGTGAGAAGGCCAAGCAGAGGATTGTGTTAGCACCAAGGGGTCAGCTGAAGTAGAGGCAAGTGGGTTGCTGATGTGGAAGTGAGCTAATTTATTTATTGGTTTGGGCTACACTCAGTGGTGTTCAGGCTCACCCACTGTGGATATGGACTTTGGATCATCAACTGGGGCAAGAGTAGGGCCCCTGTGAGATATCTAAGGGCTAGAGCTTTGATTGGTAGCTGTTGTGAGGTCAGAAGTGGGGTATTTAGCTGGGTGTGTTGTGCCGCAGAGGAGGTAAAAGGGATGATGGGCACTGGGAGAGGGGATCCCAGGGATGGTGACCTGCAGGTGTCTGTATTCAGTTCTTGCTTTCAACCTCTCTCCTGACCCTTTTCTACAGCCCCTTTATAGAGACTGAGAGGTGCTTTAGACAGGGCTGGAGCAATAACACACTGGGAAGACCACTTGCCTTGCACTTGGGCAACCCAAGCTCAATCCTCATCATCTCATATGATCCCATGAGCACCACTTGGTATAGCCCAAAAAACTAAAAAGTAAAGAGCTCGAGTGATATAGTTCAGCAGGTAGAGCAGTTGACTTGCTTGTTTTGATCCTTAACGTTCCATAGGATTCCCCTAAGCCCTGCCAGGAGTGATTCCTGAGGCAGATCCAGGTCCTTAGCATTGCTGAGTGTCCCTTCCTCTCAAAAATAAAATATCTCCACAGGGTTTCCCTTTGAGCCTCTCTAACTTAGGTGAATGGAAGCACCCACTGGTGCTCATAGAATGAGACTCTAGCTCCTGAAACTTGGGGGAATCCTGTGGTACTGGAGCTGGATGTTTCTTAGTCTATGATGTGTCTCTTCTTGTGGCTGCCCTCCTTGGGGAATTCATGCTTAGGCTGTGTGCACAGGTGGGCTGGATGTCCCCCATCTGTGGGGAAGGGAAGGAGGGGCTCCAGGTGTTCCTAAGAAACTCCCTTCTTGTCACTTCTCTATGTTTCTAGAGCTTGGGAGATGCTGGGTAGGCTCTGCAGGAGTGGGGAATGTCTCATTGTCCTCTAGTGTACCGAGGTGCGGGGACCCTTGAGGAGACTGGTTTTACTTTCCACCACCAATGCTGAGCAGCTGTAGTATTGGTGCGTAAACTTGCCCCAACTTCCTGTTTCCCAAACCTCTTCTTTTGAGATGTTAATCCCACCTGGAGAATCAGACCCTCCCTCACCTGGGATGGAGCAAGCTATTTTGAATAAAGAATAAAAGAGTACCTGGGGGAGGCAAGAGAGGAACAGCAAAAGGCAGAGAACCAGAAGAGAAGCAGCAAGAAGCTGCTCAGAAAAAATGCTTAGCTGTGAAGCTGCAGAGAACTCATGAGGAGATGAGTTAGGCAGACATGGCACAAAGGGTGCACATGGCAGAAACAGCTATAGAATAAAGCAAGCTGACACCAATGAAACTTTGTGAATTATTTCTTCACTGTGACCCTTCTTCATCAGACCTATCCACCTGAAGGGTTAGGAACATGGTGGGGCAACCCGGGGGCTGTCTCACCTAACACATGGGCTTTATACTATATATTTTATATTCTTAATCAACACTGGTGACATTTGGCCACAAAGATCAGCTTTCCATTTTTTAAGTTTTTTATTTCACTTTGTTTTTGGATCCACTCCCAACAATGCTCAGGGCTTACTTGAGGCTCTACATCCAGAAATCACTCCTGGTAGTGCTCTGGGAACTTATAGGATGCGGAGAATCAAATCTGGATCAATTGTGTGCAAGGCATGCTGTACTATCTTTCTGGTCCAAATTGTCTAGGTCTGTGTCTCTCTGTCTATCTAGTGTGTGTTTGTGGTGTGTGTGTGTGTGTGTGTGTGTGTGTGTATGTGTGTGTGTGTGTGTAACACCTGGTGGTGGTGGTGGTGGTGGTCAGAGTCAGGACTTGCTACTCCTGGATCTCTGTTTATGGATCACGCCTGGTGGGGATTGCAGGACTCTATGGGGTATTACAGAATGAAACAAGATCAACTACAAAGCCAACACCATATCTTCAGAACTGCAGCTTTTGTTGTTTTATTTTTTTGTTTATCTGTTTCTTTTTGGTTTTGGAGTCACACCTGATGGTGCTCAGGCATTACTCCTGGGCTCTGCACTAAGGAATCACTTCTGGCAGGGTCAGAGGACCCTATTTAATGCTGAGGATTGAACCTGGGTTGGCTGCATGCAAGGTAAGTGCCCCACCTACTGTACTAAGTTTCTGGATCTGTATCTTTTCTTTTCTTTTTT
>PVKC010038633.1:0-12474 GCA_004027635.1 Crocidura indochinensis
AAATTGCTCCTGGCAGGCACAGGGGATCATATGGGGCACCGGGATTCAAACTGATGACCTTTTGCATGAAAGGCAAACACCTTACCTCCATGTTATCTCCCTGGCTCCCCATTTTGGATGTCTTACCCCTTTATCAAAGATTAGTTGATTGTATGTCTGGGGAATATTCTCTGAGTACTCAAGTTTATTCCACTCATCTGAGGATGTTGCTTTGTAATACAGTTAAAATCAGGGAAAGTAATGCCCACCATATTCCTTTTCCCAAGGATTGCTTTAGCTATTTGCGAGTGTTTATTGTTCCAAATGAATTTCAAAAATGTTTGATCCACTTCTTTGAAAAATGTCATGGGTATCTTTAGAGGGATTGCATTAAATCTGTACAATACTTTGGGGACTATTTCCACTTTAATGATATCAATCCTGCCAATCCATGAGCATTTCCATGAGCATATCCATTTTCTTGTGTCCTCTCTTATCTCTTGAAGTAGTGTTTTGTAGTTTTCTTTGTATAGATCCTTCAGCTCTTTAGTTAAGTTGACTCCAAAATATTTGATTTGTGGGGCATAAATGTGAATGGAATTGTTTTCTTAATGCCCATTTCTTCTCTATAATTATTAGTGTTTAAGAAGGCCATTGACTTTTGCATGTTACTTTTGTAGCCTGCCACTTTGCTATATGAATCTGTAGTTTCTAGTAGTATAGATTAGTAGTATATATAGACTCTAGCAGAGACTTTAGGGTTTTCTAAATATTTTATCATGCCATCTGCATATAGTGAGAGCTTGACTTCTTCCTTACCTATCTGGATTGCGCTTGATATATTTTTCTTGTATAATCGCTATGGCAAGTACTTCCAGTACTATGTTCAACAGGAGTAGTGAGAGAGGCAGCCTTGTCTTGTACCAGATTTTAGGGGAAAAGCTTTTAGTTTATCTCCATTAATAATAATATTTGCTATTGGCTTGTTGTAGATTGCCTTGACTATATTAAGAAAAGTTCCTTTCATTGCGATTTTGATGAGGGTTTTTATCAAGAATGGGCATTGGACCTTATCAAATGCTCTTTCTGCATCTATTGATATGATCAGCTTTTTTTTTGTTTTGTTTTTTTTTCATTGATATGGTGCATTATTTTGTTTGATTTACGATGTTAAACCATCCTTGCATTCCTGGGATGAAACCCTCTTGGTCGTGGTGAATGACCTTCTTGATGGTGCATTGAATTCTATTTGCCAGAATTTTGTTGAGGATCTTTGCATGTGTGCTCATCAGGGATATTAGCCTTTAATTTTCTTTTTTGGCAGCATCTCCATCTGGTTTTGGTATCAAGGTGATTTAGCTTAATAGAAACTATTTGGAAGTGTTCAGGTTTCTTCAATTTTATGAAAGAGCTTGGAAATGATTTGTAGAAGTTTCTCTTGAAAGGTTTGAAAGGATTCATTAATGAATACAGCTGGGCCTGGCTTTTGTTTTGGGGAAGATTTCTGATCACCATTTTAATTTTCTCAATAGTGATAGGCTATTCAGATATGGTACCTCATCCTTATAAAACTGTGGGAAGTTATATGAGACCAAGAATTTGTTCACTTCTGCCAGGTTTTCATTTTTCGTGGCATAGAGTTTCTGAAATTTTTCCATTGTCTGATCATTTGCTCTAAGGCTTTTTTCCAATCTCTTCTACTGTATGGAATTGTTATGCATCTCATCTTCCAGCTCGCTAATTCTATCCTCAGCTGCTGCTACCCTATTAGAGAGACTTTTGTTTTGTTTTGTTTTGTTTTTGGGTCACACCCGGCAGTGCCCAGGGGTTACTCCTGGCTCCATGCTCAGAAATTGCTCCTGGCAGGCACGGGGGACCATATGGGGCACCGGGATTCGAACCGATGACCTTTTGCATGAAAGGCAAATGCCTTACCTCCATGCTATCTCCCGGGCCCCCTATTAGAGAGACTTTTTATTGAGGTTTTCTACTGAGTTTTTCAGACCTGTTTTTTAAGTTTGGAGTTTCTGATTTCTATCTTCATATCAACTTGATTCTTATTAGTGTTTCATTCAACTCAATCTATGCTTTCTTTAAGTTCTGTGAACATTGTCCATATTTCTCTAAACTCCATATTTGAGAGACTAACTAGGTGGTTGGCTGTTTTGGGGACATCAGAGTTGCCATCTTCATTCTTTATGCCTGGTATTGGCCTGTTTTGTTTCCCCATTGTCACTCTTGTATTGTGGATTTTTTTTTTATGTGTTGTGGTGGTAATCATCGGCTAGGTGGAACGGCCCTCCTGGCTCCACCCTTTGTTGGAAGATCAACTCACCTCAGGAGGTGAGCCCTCAGGGAAGAATGCCAGCCTGCAGTGCTCCAGAGACACAGCAGAGTCAGCTAGTTCCACAGTCTCTGGTCAGGGAAGACTCACCTCAGGAGAAGGCAAGCCCTCAGGGAAGGTTGCTGGAGAGGATCAAAGTTCTCAGGCTGAAGCAGGCAGAGAGAAGTCCAAGATGTGTATCATGCTTCAGACACAGAAGAGTCAGAATTGTTCATTTTTTACATTTAAAAGGTGTATTAAAATGATGTATCAAGTGACTGGACATCTTGAAATTTTTTGAGTATAGTTTTGTTTTTTTAAAGTGCATCTAGGAATTATTGATACTATTATGGAAACAATAAATGTTTCCTTCTGATTACTGAGCACTTTTATACTGTTACCCCTAGTTCTAGTCTTAGGCTTTGGATAATCTTATTTTTTCCAGATTTCTACAATTATGAATAAAGCTTAAATAAACACCCACTAAAGATTTGTGAGGTAGACTTAAGCTTTCATTGTCTTCTACAAGTTTCTAGAAGTAGTGTTGCTGAGGTGTAAGTTCAATATGGATTTTATCTGAAATACCAAACTGAAACGGCAATGGGAACAGCAGTATTACTTTTGTTTTTTCACTATTAGTGCTGTGTACCCTACCAGTATTTTGTACTTACCTTCCCTCTAATTCTAGCTATTTTGAAATTGTATTGTGTTTTGTATTTGGATCACATACATTGTCATGGGGTAAGATTGTGCCTGGTGATGCTCTAGGAGACAAAGGGTACCAGGGATGAACTCAGGCCTCCTACATAGAAAGCATGGTACATCTCTTAGAGTTATCTTTTTGGCTCAATTTTAAATGATAATGGTACATGAAAGTACCTTTCTCTGTTTTTAATTTGCATTAAATTAATGACTTAATGACTAATAATGTCAAAATCTTCTATGAAAGTGTTTGCTTGTTGTTATGACCAAACCTATTGCCACAATTGTTGCTTAGAGATCACTCCTAGCAGTGCTCAGAAAACTATTAAATACTTGGGCTCAAGTATGATACCACCTAAAACACAAATTCTTCAGTTTCTTCCCATTAGGTTTTTTCTCTTGCAGAAAACCTTCAAATTATTCAACACTACTTATAAGATGCTCTCTCTGTATATACATATATACACATATATCATATAATTGCTTATAAGATGTCATAGAAATAACTTTTTAAAATCATGTAACAGGGGCCAAAGAGATAGCTCAATGAGCTGGAGTCCACAGTGACTATGTTTCCATGCTTTCAGACCTTTTGATCCAAGTGTGTATTGTTCTTCCTATACTACAACTCTTTTTAACATATAGTAAGTTAAAGTTGTTTCATAAGTCATGTGACCTCAAAGTATGTAGAGGTCAGGGTCAAATGTGGTCAAATGTTTTCATTTGAATGAGTCAGAAAATAAAGCTAAAAGAAAGTAAAGCTTATATTAATCCTGTCATGGGTAATTATAGTGAGCAGAAAAATGATTGGCAATATAAATATTGGGAGCATGATTTTCCTCCCTTTACTTGTCTGCACTCATTCTAGTGAAAGAGCTATAACAAAAGATCCCACATCCACATATTTGTGTCTTAGGAAGAAAAACCCTTCCCTGCTGCTTTCCTAATAATGTGTGTCAGCAGCCATGATTGCAGTTGAGCATGAGGCCCTTCTCAGATGGCTGCTTCCCAAGCTCATGCTCTACATTGATAAGATGCAGCTGTTGGTCTTTCCTTACTCTCTGCATCTCCTTCCCATACCACTACCTAGCAAAAAATGCCACCTTCCTTTTTGGATAGTTGAAGACTGAATGGGGCCAATGATTTTATCTTTTTCATTAGCAAACTTTTCTCACTATAGTGTAGTCTATCACAAAATAGTAAGAATTACCTTTTTTGTGGGGGGAGGAAACTTCAACCATATCTGCTAACTCAGTGATTAATCCGGACAGTTAAGGGACCACATGTGGTGCTGAGAATCTATCCAAGGTTGGCCATGTGCAAGGCAAGTTTCTTTTTTTTTCTTTTTTCTTTTTTCTTTTTTTTTTTTTTTTGTGGTTTTTGGGTCACACCCGGCAGTGCTCAGGGATCACTCCTGGCTCCATGCTCAGAAATTGCTCCTGGCAGGCACGGGGGACCATATGGGGCACCGGGATTTGAACCGATGACTTTTTGCATGAAAGGCAAACGCCTTACCTCCGTGCTATCTCCCGGGTCCCAACAAGGCAAGTTTCTTACTTCCTATACTATCTCTTCAGCCCCATCTTTCAAATGTTCACTCCTAACATTTTTTAAAATGAGAGCTTATAACTCTTCTGAGATTGGTTTTTATTGCATTTGAGAACACTTTTTTCCTATCTATTCTCATCTTCTGCAGTACTACAATTGATCATTTTTAACATATTTCCAAGCCAGAGCAAGAAACAGCTTTGTGACCGTTTTGTCAGTGACAAATGAAACTGGCAGGTAAAGGATGCAGAAAATGTCAAAAAAATGAAAGAAGTGTACTTTTATTTCCTGTTGCTGTCTAGAACATAGATGCAGTGGCTGGAACAGTGATGAATGATAAAAAGAAAACATGTGATCTTATCATGGTATTCCTGTAACGAAATTGTTAATATTTTAAAAGGAAGTAGGAAGTTTTGCTCTTATTTGATGCTATTTTTTAAGTTCTGTTGTCTTAAATCTAATCTGAACAATTTAATATCAGTAAAATCAGGTATCAATAAATTGTGAGACCCTGTATATATTTTATGTCTTACATACACATATTTCACCTTCCTTTAAGATAGTAACATAGTACAAGACATATACTAATTGCAACAAATTGTTTTCTAAACAATGTATTTATAAAAATAAGACATACTTTCTGAGGGATCCTGGGTATAACTAATGACAAAGTTCATATTTTTAATGCAGAGCTAGATTTGATTCCAAATAATGTGACAGGAAGGAGAGAAATTACTTTCTAATGTAGGAGGCAAGAAAAAGAAAAATACAGACTAATTAAAAGGCACCTGAAAGTAGTGGCCATTAAAACATAATTCACTAATAATGTGCTAAAGAAGGGATCACAGTTTAATATATATGTATATATATATATATTATTTCAGACATATACTGAAGAGAGCTCAACTGTATACTCAGTTCCAGTCACTTCAAGAGTATTAAAGGGGCAGTGAGAATATTTAAAGAACTGAACACATGTTATGAATTTGGGAAGCTTGTGTTTGACACCAATCACTGCATGTATGATCTCTGAATATCACCAGGAGTGATCCCTGACTATCAAAACCAAGAATAATCCCTTCTTTATGGTTCCTTGAGCACAGAATTAGGGTGTTGCCCATAAGTATCACTAGTATTAGCACTCCTTCTCTAGCTCCCCATAAATGATAAAAAGGAATACACACGGAAATCAAAAGAGGTTTCCAGAGGCAAAAGGAATAGAAAGTCAAATGGAAAAGGTATAGTTAAGTACCTACAACCAGTCAGAAATCAAATAAGATGAAAATAAAATTGACTTTAACTTACATTTATATCCTCTTAAAATTTGTGCACAGATGTCTTTGATCACCCACCACTTTGTATCTCAGTTCACCCCAAATATCTACTTGATCTTGGCAAAGAACTTTGATTAGGTAGTTGTGATTGTGTATTTCTACTCACCATCTAAACTTGCTTAAATGCAGTGCACAGATGCTTTTTGAATTACCTGATTTTTGCTTATTTGTTTGTTTGTTTGTTTGTTTGTTTTTGGCAACACCTAGTGGTGCTCAGGGATTACTCCCGGCTCTGCACTCAGAGCAATTTCTGGCAGGTTTGGGGGACTGTATGAGGTGCCGGGGATCAAATCCGAGTTGGCCACATTCAAGGCAAACTCGCTACCCACTGTGTACCACTCTGGCCCTGATTTTGAATATTTGGTTGTGATATTTAGTTGGTCTGCTTCAACTTGGTGCCATAGCAGACAACAAAACAAACAGCATGCCAACACAAGATGCTGTTCATACCTGCTTTATATTGTTACTACTATAGGAACTGGCAGAAACAAATCTACAAACTTTTAGGTTAGAGTTACCACTAACCCTAATTAGGTAAGTGTTAAATAAGGTGCTATGGTCTCAATTGGGCAACCCATGACCATGCACACAGTCATTGTCCAGGTTTCTACATCTGTCAGGTGGTAGGATAATAATGCAAGCAAATGGCAGTCTAAAAAAAGACACAAGTAGGAATAAAGATATTGCTCCATAGACTTTGCAGGCAGGAGGCCATGGCTTGATACCTAGCACCATAAAGTGCCCTGAGCATTAAGTTAGGTGTGTCCTCTTACTTTTGTCCCAAAGCATGGATGACCACACTTATATAATACAAAAATGGAATTCAAGTTGCAATAATAAAAATAGATACCCTATAATGAATAAAGGATCTGTACATAAACATACCAAATGAAGAGGCATCAAATTTCCAAAGCAATTATGAGGAGTGTTAGAAAGACAGATAAACAACACACTAGAGGTAGATTTTTTAACATTCTGCTTCTGCTATTGAAGACATCAACTAGACTGAAAATCAATAGGTAACAACTTTAATAAATAGCTGGAAGAGCTGGACTTAATGAGCATTCATTGGGCTTCTCGATCCCTCAAAAGTGAATACATATTCTTCTCCAGTGTTCCTAGAAATTTGCTAGGATAATGTACTTGGACACATAAAAAAATCAAAAAAATAATGAAGATTGAAATAATAGTAACAATCCATTCGGATCACAGTGCTATGAAGGTATATGTAAACTGTAAAATAGAAATCTGGGAAAATACAAACACTCAACAATATTGAATAGCCATTTTCTGAATGGGAAGATCAATGAAGAAATAAATATTTCTGGAACTAAATGAGTATGAAGTCACAAGATATGAGAATTTATAGAACACAAATTTATAGAACAACAAAAGTCTCAATATCTTATATCTTAAGGAACTAGACACTATTATAGCAAATGAAACCTGAAGTCAATAAATGGAGATAAATCATTAAAAATTGGAACAGAAATAAAGAAAATAGAAATCAAAAGGCAAAAATTTCAATAAAACTAAGAGCTGTTTCTATGAAAGAACAAAAAGTATATTTACAAGAGTTACCAAAAAGAATGAACCTAGATAGAATCAGGAATGAAAGGGGTAAAGTTAAGATATGCTTAAGTTAATGAAAGATATATTATGATATAAAAAGAAAACCAAATTGTTGTGAAAAATACTTCAGTCAATTTTTTACCATTAAGATGGAGAATTTAGAAGAAAAAAAATTTAGAATGATTAAATATCCTAAGATTGTATTAGAAAATAGAAAAGCTACACATACCAATTGCAAGCAAGGAAATTGAAACCATATTTGATAGTTCTCCCCAAATAATATCAAGGTCCGAATGGGCTTAACAGAGGTTTAATATAATATTAAGAGATGAAACATTTTTATAAAAAAAAACTAAAGAAATAATTGCTTACAGGCTTTATGAAGGAAGTATAAACATATCAAAAACATAATATCTCACTTTAAAATTTGCAAATAAATATTCGTGATGAATAATGACACAAAAAGCCTTAAAATACTAAGACAAATCTTTCAAAAAAAAGGATTGAAAATCATAACCAAGTGGTATTTATTCTATGGATGCAAGAATGATTGAATATATGCAAGTAAACTAATAAAATATACTATATTAACAAATTTTTAAAGTAATCACAGAGACATATACATTTTTTGTTTTAGAACTCATCCACAGAGGTCAGGTCTTTGTTTCAGGGATCACTCATGGTAGAGCTAGGCAGGCTATATTATATATATATATATATATATATATATATATATAGAGAGAGAGAGAGAGAGAGAGAGAGAGAGAGAGCGAGCCAGGAATGAAATTCAAGTCAGCCATGTATATGAGAAGAGCCCTACATATTGTACTAGCAACCCTACACTTGCATATGAATTTGACAAGATTCAACACTCAGATAAAATAAAACTAAAGAAAATGAACAAAAAACTTAAATTATAAAAGTCAAAATATTTTTGCAAATGATATTATATTAACAAAAAAATTAAAACATAAGATTCCATCAAATACTTATTAGAAATAATGAACCAATGTGGGAAAATGGCATCCTATCAAATCAATATACACACGGATATTGTTTATTTATTTTGAAGTTTTAAGTTTAAATATAAGTTGTAAAAAAGTGACTTAAATACGTTTGCATTAGCACAAAATAAGGAACTTCACAAAATGTAAACATTCTATACACTGAAACCTAATTCACCTATCAAAAGAAAGTTGAAAACAAAGATATGAAAAAAAAATCATATTCATTGGTTAGAAGAGTCAATTTTGTTGACTTGAACCTACAATATGAACCTGGAATGTGTCAAAAAATATATCAGATGTGGGGCCGGGCGGTGGCGCTGGAGGTAAGGTGCCTGCCTTGCCTGCTCTAGCCTAGGACGGACCACGGTTTGATCCCCCAGTTCCCCATATGGTCCCCCAAGCCAGAAGCGACTTCTGAGCACATAGCCAGGAGTAACCCATGAGTGTCACCAGGTGTGGCCCAAAAACATATATATATATATATATATATATATATATATATATATATCAGATGTAACACCTCTGGTCTATAAAGAAACAAAGCAATACTATAAATAAGTCCTTAGACATAGGGAACAGAACTGAGGTTACTGAAGTATAGAAAGGATGAAATAAGATCATATAGCACATAGTGGAGTGATATTAGGGGTTTGGTCGTAGACCTTGCACAGTCGAATTAAAAACATAAACATATAATTACTACAGCATAATTTAAATTTTAAAATGGCCATTAATTTTGACTTACTTGCATTGCCTATAACTTAGAATATTTAACATCTTTGTTAATGATGTAAATAAGTATAGAGCATAAATATGAATCCAAACATACTCATGAATCAACAGTCTTACACTATCTGTACAAATAAAATTTAAGTAATGTTTATGTTTGGAAACACTAGTCACTATATTTTCCCTGCTGTTTGATTTCCTCAATAAATTTGCTATAAAAGACTAGAGACTTAAATTATTTATTGGGTTTAAAAAGAAATTCTTTTAATCAAATAACTTTTATTTTGACCAAAGTAAATTACAAATTATTTCACAGTAATATTTTAGGCACATAGTGACATTGAATCAGAAAAAAAAATTTATGTCAGGGAAAACAGATAAGTAATTGAATTGACACTACTCTAGAGGTGAACTGCAATGAGCAGAAGAGCAAAACCAGAGTCCCTGTCACTTTGAGCTGATGCGATGAACAGTTTCTTAAGCACACATCCAAGTGGAATGAGATTTCTTCCACTCCTTATTGCTGGCATTTTGTCTTTATGAATGATTGCTTGAGACAATTCCTCTCGGTTTGTAGCAGAGGGCAAGTACAAGTAATATAGGCAGCACAAACCTAGTCCACAGGACAACTATTACGAATCAAAGATTTCTATGCAGGTTTTATTCATGGGGAAGTAGAGCGGGACCTTGAACAAAGATGCACTGGCATGAGTCTTTTGTGACTGCTTTGAAGTCTGTCAGGTTGAGGAAAATCTTACCTCCATTTTTTTTTTTTTGGGGGGGGAGCACACCCGGCAGTGCTCAGGGTTTACTCCTGGTTCCACGCTCAGAAATCACTCCTTGCAGGCTCAGGGGACCATATGGGACACCGGAATTCGAACCAATAACCATGCTATGTCTCCGGCTCCACTAACATCCATTTTTATAGCTCTTTAAAATGCCTGGTATGTCTGTTTGCCCTTAACCAAGAGTTCTAATAGTCATTTTTTCTGAAATTATTTTAATCAATAATAGTAGTAAACATGTTTTAGAAACATTAAGAGTTTTACTATAGGGCCAGAGTAATAGCACAGCAGTAGGGCAGTTGCCTTGCATATGGTCAACCCAAAACTGACCTGGGTTTGATCCCCAGCAATCCATATAATCCCCCAAGCCTTCCAGATATAATTTCTGAGCACAGAGGCAGGAGTAACACCTGGGCACTGCTGGGTGTGGTCCAACTCCCCCATCCACCAAAAAAAATCATTATTGTAGACTAAAATTGTTTGGGTAAGTGAAACATTTTAGTACTCTGAATGTATTGGAAGAGAATGTGAAAATCATTCAAAAGTTCTAGAAGAACCTACAGGGTTTTAAAATTAGAAAGTTTTGGAAATAGTCAACTGGTAACAAGAACTAAAATAAATGATCTTTTGAAATAAATTCCAACTGTAGAATTATGTATTTCTGTAAAATAAGTGTAAACCACATCAGAATAATAATCTATAATTTTGCTAGCAATTGTACTTTTTGAGCATAACAAGTAATGGCTACATGACATAAGAAAACTCTATCAAAGAGTAAAAGAGCCAAGAGACATTATTGTTCCCATAGTATGACTCAAAGACAATGAGACAGCTACAATAATAGATAACTTCATCAGTGATTAAAAGGAAAAATAACCTTTGGTTCATAAGTGTGTTATTTTTTTGTTGGATCACTCCATAGGAATACACTTAAATCATTCATTCATTTGTGTTGTTTCATCTTATTTTAAAAGATTTAATTTTACAAAGATACAGAATATGATCAAAAAAATAAGTGAAAAAAGAAAACAAGGACAAATAAGGCAAAAATAATTTATAAAAGATTAATTTAGGATAGTTTGATCCAATGACATACCATTACATGCATTCTAGGGATATTTTTTCAAAGATAAGCACAAAGAGAGCACAAAATTTTAGTGCATGATTTATATTGAAGTCAGTTCCTATTTAAAGCAAAATTGTTTAGCACAATAACTGATATCCATAAGTGGTCATACAAAGACCACTTTTTATTGAAGAAATAAAATAACATGATAATAGAGAAAGAATGGTTATCAATTTATTCTGTATTTCAAACTATGTTCGTTTTAAAATATATTATATGTTTTACCAGCAAAGGTGCCTTGTATTCAGGAGTTTGGTATTTAGTCAGGTGTGGTAACAATCTATTACATCATCATTATTTCTATTATTCTTATTAATGTTGTCATTTTAATTTTAATAAAAATTTCACAACATATAATACATCTATATATAGGCCTTTAGTTATTTTTTTTGTTTGTTTTTCGAGCCAACATACTAATCATATATATTTTAAATTGTCTGATCATTTTAACCTCAGTATCACTGACTTGAGCATTGATCCTTGATGCTCAGGGTTTAATCCTGGCTAAGTGCTCAGAAATTGCCCCTGACTTGGGGGAACCATATGGGATGCCGGGGGATTGAACTGTGGTCCTTCCTTGGCTAGCGCTTGCAAGGCAGACACCTTACCTCTAGTGCCAACTCACTGGTCCCTATTTTTTAAGAATAGTATTTGAGGGGGCAGAGTGAGAGCACAGTGGTAGGGTGTTTGCCTTGTACGTGGCTGACACAGGACAGACCTGAGTTAAATCCCTGGTATCCCTTATGGTCCCCTCGAGCCAGGAGCAATTTCTGAGAGCATAGGCAGGAGTAAACCCTGAACGTTACCAGGTGTGCCCACCCCCACAAAGAAAAAACAGCATTTGAGATATCTAAAACTCTAGTCCTATGGTTAGGTTATTAATCTTTGAATGAAAATGAACTTCTAGATTATGAATTTTTACATAACTGTCTAAAATTTCTCTATCATTGTATTTCAATCATAGGTGAAGAATTATGATTAGAGAGGTCTGGAATGTTTACTTTCCTTTTACCAGTTTTTTTTAGATTCTTTTGTTTTTGAGGAAAAAAATTTAATATAAAATCTTTATTTAAGCACCATAATTACAAGAATGATTGTAGTTGGATTTCAGTCATTAGATTTTTTAGATTCTGATATAACCCCAGAAGGCTAGGCTTCAAATGATATGATTTTTTTCCCCAAAAGGAAACCTCAAGAACATAATGTTTGAAGATGTTACCCTAGGAACACAAAAATACAATACAAAAATCCTTTCCTCACACCCATATTCATTGCAGCACTACTTACAATAGCCAGACTCTGGTAACAACCAAGATGCCCTTCAACAGATGAATGGCTAAGAAACTTTGGTTCATATACACAATGGAAT
>PVKC010038634.1:0-12717 GCA_004027635.1 Crocidura indochinensis
ATTAAGCTTCTCTTAGCTTCTCAACAAGGAGGGACACCATTTTGTAAGGACCACATATTCGACTTTCTCAAACTTATTTCCATTAACACTGCCCTAATATACTTGGGCATATCAGGTAGCCTATCTAAAAAGGGCACAGGGAATAGTAAGAAGGTATCCTAGACAATAGTCAATCATTTTAAAGATCATCACAAAGCAAGAATCTTTCTCTATTCCCTCCATATATAATCCTATTCGTGACCTTGGGCAGGGTTTGTCTCATGTGAGAGACAATTCTGAGTGGTCAGTTTGGAGTTGTTGGTAGACAGATTAAAGTTTTATTCAGCAGGGCCTGGCGGTGGTGCTGGAGGTAAGGTGCCTGCCTTGCCTTGCTAGCCTAGGACGGACCGCAGTTTGATCCCCTGGTCTCCCATATGGTCCCCCAAACCAGGAGCGACTTCTGAGTGCATAGCCAGGAGTAACCCCTGAGTGTCACCGGGTGTGGCCCAAAAACCAAAAAAAAAAAAAAAAATTTTATTCGGCTATTCAAATTGTGTGGTCTCATTCGTCAACTCTGGATCCTAAAACTTCTGTGGCATATAACTTTTTATGTTTAAAATAATTTTTAAGAAAAAATTTAATTAAATACTGGAAACATTCAGTTTTTAGAATAATGCTGTATACTCTGTGATTATTTCTTGGGGTTTTCCTGCCCATTAAAAGATGAAAAAAGTTTCCCTCCTTTCCTGAAGTAATCTGACAAAGGACCAAGACTATAGTCAATGTCTTATCTTGTCACATTCACTGTTAAATAAGGTTTTAGGAGGAATCAGATTGAACTTCAAATCCATAAGTAACAGGATAGAAAAAAATATGGCTATCACTTTGGATAGGATTTGGCAGAGATTACTTAAAGGGCAGAGATCATGGTCTTTACAGAGCTCATCTCTGTACTCTGCCAAAAGAGAAAAGTGTCTACACATGCCCCTGCATTCAGTTCTGAGCATGAACCCCACTGTTAGGCTCACTTTGCTGTCAGGAAGCACAGAAAATTTCTGAAATTTCTAATTAAGTGACCTTGAGTGAAACCCTCTCTACCTATCTCTTTCTTTTCTCTTTCTTGGGGATTAGCATACCTGGCAATGCTTGGAGTTATAACATGGTGCCAGGGATCATACCTGGCTTCCTGTATGCAAAGCTTTGAGCTATTTTTCTAGTCTTACCTACATATTTTTCTTTTCAGGGAGTAGGGTGGGGAAGGCACATCCAGCTGTGCTCAGGGCTTACTCCCTATGCTAAGGAATCACTACTGGTAGAGCTCAGAAAACCATCTAAGGTTTTCTCAGGCAAAGAGAGCACCCTATCTGCTTTACTGTCTCTCTGACCCCACTATCTATATATATTTTCATTAGGTGATGATTAGCTTTCATCATTGTCTATTTATTTTTGATAATGTCTTGAAAGTGTTGTTCTTGACTTTAGCATCATAGAAGCAATGAATAATCCTTAACCTGGTGTGATGAGCAGATCCTAATATGGAAATGAATAATTGTTACCTCAAAGTTTGACTGTTATTTAGGAAAGTTAGTTAATTTCTCTTTAAAATAAAATATAAAAATTATAGTAAGAATATAGGGGAGTATATATTCTTACTAATCTTTCTACTTTACTATCGTCAATTTTTATATTTGTATGTACTTTTAGAATTTCTGTGTGTTTTTGTCTGTAGTTGGAAACATTATGTGGGTCCCTGTATGCTTTGTTTTGTCATAGAATGAATTTTAATATTTCTCAGTCTAAATCAATGTCTTATATTAATTATTACATAGAGAATCTCCTATGACTATATAAACTTAATTGGTGTAGGCAGGGCCATTGTCCATTTTTATGGATTGAGGAATGCCATGACAGAAAAACATTGTAGCTTGAAGGTACAAACAGCGTTGGCTCTTTTAGAAGTCATTGGTGTCCTCCAGATAAAGTGTATCGATGACCACATAGAGATAGGGTTTATTTGGAAAGAAGTCAAAAGTATAATATCCACTTAAAATAATTCACTTATCTTTAAATTTCGGGGTTGGCCTCAGCTCCTTTATTCAATGGAGCATAAATGGTAGAATTATCAACAATCTGACTTGTCTCCATAAAATAAGATAGTTCACATGTAGACTGCAGGTATTTAATTGTAACACTTCATGTTCTTCTACAGGTGACTTAAATATTGTTGTAGCTAAACAATCAGCAATTTCATTTCCTTGAGCAATCAGTTCTGGGAGGCCAAAATGGGCTCTTAGATGAGTGATAAAAATTGCCTCAGAACATTTTTGAAGAAAGGCTTCCAATTGCTGAAGCAAGTCTTGGACAACCTGGTTATGAGCATTTAAAGAGGCAGTTACTATGCCTTGGAACAATTCTACCAGATAAGCTGAATCACTTACTATGTTGCATGGCTCTGAAACATATAATAGTATGTAATTTAAACTAGCAAGTTTCACTTGTTGAGCAGATTTGTAATGTGTAAGCACTGTTGTAGTCAGTAAAGGGCAATGACACCATCTTACCTGGTGGTGACCTTTTAATATAACACACAAAAGCACTAGGTATAGGGGAGGAACTTATAATAGAGGAAATTAAAAATGTGTTTTGAAGAAATCCTAGGCCAGATGATGGAAAGAAACTTCTGAAAAAAATCCGATAGGGCTCCTAAATGGGGCTCACTTTGAGGTAATATGCATTCTACTCCTACTTCCTTTATTGGAATTGATAGGTCTATTATTTCAGGATGAAAATCTAACAAAGAAACTGCTCTGAGCCTTGCTTTGATGATAAGAGCAGCAAACAATTCCAAATAGAGTACAAGTATGTAGGTTTTTGTGTAAAAAAGAATTTATTCCAGAGGCCTAGATAGCTGAACAATAATACCTGTAAGGGAATGGAAGTTGCAAAAATTAAAAGCCAGGTATGAACCTGGAGGATATCAAGTATCTAAGAATTAGATTTAGAAAAACTTATACAAATAAAATGATAAATAATACAAAAGGAAATAAAAAAGAACGCAAGGCTATAGAAACTTTCCCTATTGATAGACTGGGTAATTATTATTGTCAACATTTTATGTAGATTTTATATAAATTTTATATATATTCAGTGCAGTTCCTACCAAAAGACCCCCCCCAAGGATTCTCTTTGAAGACAAAGATTAAACACAGAAATTTATATGGAGAGGGACCAGAGCGATAGTGTAGTGTTAGCACGTTTGCTTTGCACATGGTTGACTCAGGAGGGACCTCAGTTCGATCCCCGGTGTCCCATACAGTCCCCTAAGCCAGGAGCAATTTCTGAGTGCATAGCCAGGAGTAACCTCTGAGCATCACCGGGTGTGGCCAAAAAACAAAACAAAACAAAACTTATATGGAGAGATAAAATTCTCAGAATAGCCAAAAGAATTGGCTATTGAAAAAGAATATGGAAGGATTTCTCTTTCCCAACTTCAAATTTTACTATAAAAGTATAATAATAGGGGCCGGGCAGTGGCGCTGGAGGTAAGGTGCCTACGCTAACCTAGGACGGACTGCGGTTCGATCCCCCGGTACCCATATGGTCCCCCGTGCCTGCCAGGAGCAACTTCTGAGCGAATAGCCAGGAGTAACCCCTGAGCGTCACCAGGTGTGGCCCAAAAACCAAAAAAAAAAAAGTATAATAATTAAAAATTATACTTTTTATGAAAAGTAAAAATATATGGTAAGGACTGGAGGTTACAGCTCACCTCATGAAGCTCACCATAAATAGGGATGAGTTTAGTTAGAGAAATAACTACATTTTGAACTATCCTAATAATGAGAATGTATGAGGGAAATAGAAAGCCTGTCTAGAGTACAGGCAGGAGTTGGGTGGGGAGTAGGAAGATTTGGGACATTGGTGATGGAATGTTGCACTGGTGATGGGTGGTGTTCTCTACATGACTGAAACCAAACACAATCATGTATGTAATCAAGGTGTAATAAAATATTTAAAAAAGTATGGTAATGGAAAAAGGACAGATCTCAGACCAGAGGAATAACAGATTGCTCAGTGATAGATCATAAAGTTTATAGATAGTCAATCTCCAACAAAGAGATAAAAATATGAAGTGGTGTAGGGAAAGCCTCATCAGTAAATGGTATTGGAGAAAACTGATTGTTCATATGCTGAGAAATGAATTAAGGCCCTTTTCTAATACCATACACAGAAGTCACCATCCATGACAGAGCAGAAGTTTCCCATACACCACAAAAGAACCTAGGGGAGAGTAAGTGAACATATATGAAGTCTGTAGTTATTCCCATGACAGCATACTTCAAGGGTGGAGAAACCCGGTATCTCTTAGGCCAAAGGAATTCCTTTTCTAATTTCCCCAATATTTACTGTGCCTATGCAGAAAAAAAAAAAGCAGCACAAACTATTTTTTTCTGGTTTTGTTATGGTTGGGTTTTTTTTTTGTGCTTTGTTTTGTTTTATTTATTTTATTGTGTGGTGGTTGTATTTATTGCTGTAGTGCTTTTTGGATTTTTTTGTTTGATTTTTTTGTTTTGTTGTGTTTCTCTTTCTGTTTCCCTTTCTTCTCTCAAATTGATATTTATAGCCTCTAGAAGGACTTCGTTCATTTTTTTGCTTGTTTGTTTTTTATCCCATTTTACTTTTTCTTTTCTTTAAATAGAACCACATAACTTGAACTATCTTGCTCCACCTCTCAAATTGAGGAGGAAATAATGGAGGTACCGGACCAAACAGTTGTATGATCACTAAGTAGTAATAAAAATGATCAAACTTAAACACCAAATCCAAAGCCAATGACAACAGAATCGATACCCAATCTACAACAAGCTAGACACAGAGGGGACCACTTATACTAGCAGCCTGGTGGGTAAAGGGGGTGATATGGGATGCATGCTGGGAACAAGGGTGGAGGGAGGACAACTTTGGTGGTGGGAATTCCCCTGATTCAATGTCAATATGTACCTGAAATATTACCGTGAAAGATATGTAATTCACTTTGGTCAAAATAAAAGTTACTTTTATAAAAAAAGGATTAAAGACCTTAACATTTTAATAAAACCATTTTTGTGTTCTTTGGTTTGCCACATTCAGCAGTATTCAGAGCTTACTTTTGGCTCTGAGCTCAAGAATCATTCCTACCTGTTCTTGGAGGGATTGAATCCAGGTCAGCTGCATGTAAGGCAAATGCCCTACCTGTTTCACTATCACTTTGGCCCCTTAATAATAATAACCTTGTAAAAGGTGATTAAAGGTGTTTCTGATGTTGATTAGAGCTTAAGAACTACTTATATAAATAGCTTAAACATAATTGCCATGCCTACATTTGGCTAGTTCCATAGACTGACTCTGTTCTTAAAAGAGATAAATCAAGACTGGGTAGGCAGCTGAAAGCTGGCAATCTCAGGAGGAGAGGGCAGGCCAAGTCTCTTCACTGCCAAAGCCACAACCTGCTGTACCCTTCACTCATATTTGCTGCTTTTCCAATAGCCCTGCTTCATCACTTATCTACAATTCTCTGAAGAGATACCAATCTGACCAAAACTCATTCTTCCAGAAACCCTGGTAACCAAAAACATACCTCCATAAAAACCTCAATATCAGCAATAGTGGCTGTGCAATAACTCTATTATTTTAAATACTGTCATTCCCATAGATACATACCAAATTAGATGCCAATATGTATCTTAAGCCATCTAATGTTCAAAAGCAAAAGAAGTAACAAAATTATCTATCAACTAGCAACAAGAGCTTACTAAAACTTCTGACAATGACTTAATAACCTCATTCTGAGATATATTTTCACAAATTTTCTTGTTGCTATACTTTTATTCTTTTTCTTCTCTTTCTTTTATTTTTTATTTGTTAAATTTTTTTCTCTCACTTACCTAGAAACAAATGAATTATGTTCAGCTATATCAACTATGTCTTTCAATAAAGTAATTTATAAAAATAAAAGAACTACTTATGTAAATTAATTCCATGTTCTTTTTAAAATAAAAATAAGTGTTTTTGAAAAAAATCAGGTTGGTGTTTGTCTTACATGTGACTTACTGGGTGTTATCTCCAGCATCCCATATGGTCCTCTGAATACTATCAGGTATAACTCCTGAGTGCAGGACCAGGGTGTGGATCAAAACTAAAAATTAATAAATGCAGTTAAATAAAATTACTTCTCTATTTTTCGTTTTTTATTATTATTAAATTAATATAAAGAAATTGCATCACATAGTTGATATAACTTATCATAATACATTTGTTTCAAGATGACCAAAATCAGTTATTAAAATAAATAGAAAATAGAAAGAAAAACTAAAGATATGGAAGAGAAAGGAAAGAAGAAAAAGTTCAGTAGCAAGTATATTTTTGAAAAATATTGAATCATCAATGCACTCATTAAAGCACTAGCAAAATGTTTAATTAGCTTTTTTTTTAAGGATAAGAGTTAAAGAAATACAGTAAAAATGGGTCAGAGTGGTAATTGTTTTTTGGATAGTCCCAGCAAAATATGGAGGAAATGGAAAGGAACAGCCTTGGCCTACATACAAGGAGGCCTTATCCCTGAAGTTTTCTGGCATAAGACCAACTGTGGGCTCCAGGCATACTAGAATTCTCTGTGGTCCCAGTAAAAAATCGCACTATCGCTGTTATTGGTGTCAGGTTTTTGTAGTTTCTGTGCATATCTTACATCAAAGTAAGGATAATGTGGAACGTCCTCTAGTTTCACCTCACCATTAGAGGGCAATGCGGAGAGTCCTGTCCTGAAAGCGGGTTTTTACTGTTACTAAGTCGTCTGGGTGCTTAAAGAACCCTTTTTGGAGTAAGTCGATGCCAGGACAGCGATAAAGTCTTCCCTGGTAGAGGTTTGCTTCCTGGTGATGTAATAGACAACCGTGGTTGTTTCCGTAGATGGTATCCATGGTTCAGGGGTGTATGGTTCAGGGGTGCAATGCCCCTTCTTCTGAGGCCTGAGCCAAGTCATTACAAAAATGTTCAGTGTGTAAGGCCCCATCCTCTATTTTTTCTAAAGAAGTTATTTTATGTTTTCTTTTAAATTCAAGTTAAAATCCCAGATAAATGTTAAAATGGAACATTTAGTTAACTCATTAGCCCTCTAATGTTCTCCAGGCAGACTTGAAAATCAGTCACAGTTCCAGCCAAAAATGGGCTTGAAGGGATAGAATTTTCTCAAATATTCATATATGTGTGAATTGCTTGTAAATGATAAAACAGTTGAAATTCTATTAAATGATATTCACTTTGGAAAATTCCAAATAAATATCCAATAAATAGTCATCTTCTTCCTGTTTTATATATTGCTCTAGTAGAAGTTCAAAAGTTAATGTGATTTGAAAATTATGTCTAAGTGGCCAACAATGTGCTAAGATGTTCAGCTTAAATAAAAAAACAAAGAGATAATTAATTTTAAGGACAAGTGGTGCTGGGTGATACTACTAAAACATTTTAAGAACCTGTTTTGGTCTTCTATGTCTCCGTGAACCACACATACTAATCAGGATTATTGCCAGTTACTTCTTTAATTTACTTCAAGAAATGTTGAAAATCCCCTATAGTACCACTATTAAAAATGGAAACTTTATGTGTAAGACAATAGAAGCATAACTGGAGTGCTGATGTTTTCTTTGGCGACAGTAGTTGTGGATGGTAAGGGTGGAGGAGATGAAATTTTAGATTTGCCAAAGCTAACATCTATGTCAGGAAAGTGGAGACTGTGTTTGCTTTGTCTTCACATTGTCATGTTGGGATGGCAAACCCTTTCCCCATTTATCTTCTCGCCACACAATACATTACTGCCTTGCTTTTTTTTAAACTCAACCAGAAAGGCCACTAACGAGATATGTAGCTGATAGCAAAATCTTGGCAAAGAATTAGTCTAAGGAATACCAAGCCAGCATTTCCAAAGTTAGTCAAAATATACATATATACATAGCACACATACAATTGTATCGTTTAGATCATCTGCATTAGTGGCTCCATTTGAGAAATAATGCAGGGAAAATAGTTTCTCTGAGGTTCCATTTGTGGAAAGAAAAATGTTAAACTTCATCTACAGCAGAACATGCTGTTTCTTAAGTATTTATTTACCATGGTGACACCAAACACTCAAAAATATTACTAGCAAACAAGAAAACAGTGATATAGAAAGCATAAAATTAAAGCTACTGCTTGTTTTAAATTATTTATATAGTAGTTTTTAAAGATGAAATGATAATTAATGAAGTTCATAGAACCATGTAAAATGTAATATGCAAACTGTAGTAGCTATGCTAGAACAGACTGAAGCATACTCTTTTTTAATCTTTATTTAAGCACCCTGATTACAGACATGATTGTAATTGGGTTTCAGTCATATAAAGAACACCCTCCCCTTCACCAGTGCAACATTCCCTTCACCAATTCCTCCAATCTCCCTCATTCACCCCAGTCTTTGATTTGAGACAAGCATTCTACTTCTCTCACTCATTGACACCGTCACTATAGTTGTCTGTGTAGTTATTTCTCTAATTGCACTCACCACTCTATGTGGTGAGCTGCATATCATGAACCAGTCCTTCGAGCGCTCATCTCTATTGTCTCTTGGCACTACTACAATAATCTACAATAATGTCTTTTATATTTCTTAAAACCCATAGATGAGTGAGACTATTCTGTGTCTATCTCCCTCCCTCTGACTTATTTTACTTTCCATATACATCCATGTATAGGAAAATTTTATGAATTTATCTCTCCTGATGGCTGCATAGCATTCGATAGTTTATATGTACCACAGTTTCTTGGCTATTCATCTATTGAAGGGAATATTACAGAAAGTAGTATTGACACAACCAACAAAGAACTTTGTCAGTCTGAAGTCATCTCAGAGAAATTTTTCTGTCACAATGGCACACTGAACACACAAATCAAGATTTTTTGTTGTTACTTTATTCAGTTGTTCTTTAGGAACACAACAATGGAATCTTAAGATCTCTCTCTTTATCACACAGCCACATGCATACAAACACATACATACAAAAACTACTTGCCCTTTTCTATCATAGATTCCTAGTGATGTGACAGAAAGAAAAGAAAATTATTTATGAACCACAGTAAGAAGATAATCCATAAACTTTAAAATTTAAATAGAGAAACAATATGGGGCCCGGGAGATAGCATGGAGGTAAGGCATTTGCCTTTCATGAAAAAGGTCATTGGTTCGAATCCCAGTGCCCCATATGGTCCCCCCGTGCCTGCCAGGAGCAATTTCTGAGCATGGACCCAGAAGTAACCCCTGAGCACTGCCGGGTGTGACCCAAAAATTAAATAGAGAAACAATACACTAAAATAGATATGAAGTGTCATATGATTCTTTTCACAGAAATTTGTTGTTTCTTACTCCTCTCTTCCTACCTTCCATATCTTTCTGAGATTGGCCCTTTATGTTGGTGAATATGTCCCTGCCTATGGGTTGTTTTGGAGATTTGAAATACTCATTCCTAACTCCAAACCACCCATATACAGACCAGATGTTTTATAAGCAGCCAGTCTCAGATTCAATGTTGGAATGGGTATTAGGTCTGTGATTAGAAGCCATGTAGACCATAGCAGGTCTCACTCAAGAACAGCTGACCAATGGAAGGGAATGTGGCTCTGAACCTGCAACATTGCATTGAACATTGAAACTGTTCTCTGCCAAGGCTTAGGAATCACTGCTGAGTTCTAGATCAATACTTGGCAAAACTCATTTTCAGAGGTAAACCCAGGAAGCACAGCTGTAAGTGGCTGTGAATGGCTTTTTAACAATAGTAATAGTAATGTAATTGCAGTTTAAACCAGAAAACATTGGTAATTATTTAGCACTTATATATACCACATATAATTGTGGTTTCTTTTATATTTATATATTTATAAATATATAATATATTATATATATTTGTTACATATATATTTGTCATTCATCTCTATATTATAAATATAATATTTTGTAAAGCAGTGCAGGTTGCATCTCTGTAAAGGATACTGTGTTGAAAGTTCACCAGGGAGGAAGTGGTGGCAGCAATGGGACATATTCAACATCCCAGTGGTTACACAAACCCTTAGCAGGTAAGTGACAAGTGGTAAGTGGTAAGTGCTTCACTGCCTCCACTGAGTCTGTTAACCCCATAATAATCACTCATGGGATGCCAGGCAGGCAGAAATGGGACATGATCTTGACCAAAATGTTTCTGCAGCTATGACAAACCTGACAAGAATGAGAATATGGCCAGTGGCACTCTAAAGGTAGAGAGAACAAGTTTTCCTGTGAAGGAAATCCAGGTGACTGTGACAAATGTCAGTGTTTATAATGTGCCAAGAATTAATATCCTTCCATAACTATTTGAGAATAGTATGCAGAACTTCAGAGTAAATTTTCAAATGAAAGAGGTATCTCATTTGTGAAAAAATTATAGAGGGAAGTGAGCATGGCTTCTGGACACCTTGGCATAATGTCTCTCTGTGGTCCTCTTACTGCCGGTAGCTTGGTTTGAAACTGCTTATAAATATTGGCCTGTGCAGTAGAACCTTGCTGTCCGAGCTCAGTATCCATTTTCTCATAGGCATCAGCTATATATTTTTTAAATCATATTTTCCCTTCAGATATGTGGGGTAATGTATTTACGTAACTGACACAGCTTATAGAAAAAGGCAGAAGTGACTGGTATGCTCTGTATCTAAATCCAGAATGAGCAAGCATGTACCATGATCAAAAGGTTAACCTGGAGCTTGACATTGTTGTGAGAGTTAGCCTACACCATCAAATTAAAAACTCTTGAGAAGAAAAAGCTCAGTTAAATATAATCTACATTTTGAAGCGCTCCCAACTAGTGCTCAGAAGGCTTATGGGATCACAAGTGATTCTCTGATAACTGGAACAGCATTGTAATGCAGAGGCCAGAAGATGTCATGCTGCTTGTGCTCATGGACTCTAAGACTTCAACCAGGATGCTCAGGGGCATGTGGTACATCAGTTGGACCCTGAAAAGGCACATATTGGGCCTGAGCCCTACTCACTGCACTATCTCCCTAATAGAACTCAGAAATTCAGTGATTTTTGTGGTGGTGGTGGTGGTGGTGGTTGTGGTGATTGGGTGGCTAATCTCCCAAGCAGTGATTGGGGAGTCAGGGTCCACTACCAGCTACTGACCTTGGCTAACCAGGGCATGATGTTCAAACCTAGAGCTGATTATGGGCAGGCCATTATACAGGGCACTTGACGGTTTCCAGCACTATACTGGTGATGTTTAGGAGGCCACATATTGCTGGGGCCTGAACTCAGGCCCCAGAATATGCAAAGCACATGCTCTCACCCACCACTTTGTGATGTTTTTATATCATGGAGAAAGAAAATGCTTATTGAAAACAGGCAACTCACAAACTATTCCCAGTGGAAGAGATTTCCTCTAGTTAATTTTCATTAGAAGGAGCCTGATTTACACAAGGTAGAGGTTTTAAGGACAGTGAGAACACTAACTTCATCCCTGTGAAGTGGGAACTAGTCACTGTGTTAGTGGAAAATTCCCACTGTTAGTGGTGTCTTACCTTGATGTGATGGTTTCTGGACTTGTATTTCTGCAAGTCAAAGATTACATAAATTTAGGTGGAAAAAAATCAAGGCCACCATTTGCTCAGAGGATTCTGTAAAACATTTGCACCTGATGAGGCAGAGTGCATTTTCAAATGGGATTTCAGCTGACCACCGGGTCTTGTGGGATAATTGGGGCACAAAAAGTCACTAGGATTTGGGCAAATCCTAGTTTCTTTTCTCCCACAGTCATGCCCACACATGTTAATTTTAGTTCCTATGAGTGTCAGTTTTCCCCAGAAGCTTCCTTCCTGTAACCACTGGATTAATTGATTCCTTTAGCTTGTTATCATTTTATTGTTTGTTTTCTTGTTTGGCTTCTCCTTGCTTTGTAACTTACATATACTGGGGATTCAAACAATTCTCCTCAGGCTGCAATTGATCCAATATTATTTCCTAGAGTGGATAAGACATTTGCCTTGCATAGAGTGAACCTTGTTTCAATCCCTGCACCCCATATGGTCCTGTGAGTCCTCCAGGAGTAATCCCTGATCAACAGAGCCAGGAATAAACAGAGCACTTCCAGGTGTGACCTAAAAACAAACAAACAAACAAACAAACAAACAAAATAGCGAGGATTCTAAAATTCAGGTTCTGTTTCCTGCCTTCCATGGGGTAGTGGGGAAGAGTGATGAGAATTTCAAAGGGATCTTTTCTCCATGGTCAGTGGCAGAAAAGTTTTATTCTCTAAAATGTCCCTGGCATTAGCCCTTAACAAATGATAAGGAATGACTGAAATATAAAAACAATAATAGCATGTTAACATAGTAAGCAAATGACAATATTAACAAGCCTGGTGACAGAAGAGGTTTGCATTAGTTAAGATTGCATTCATTACCATTTGAAAGGAAACAAGAGGCTTAAATAACATGGAAGTTTATCTCATCTTCCTTGTGACAAGTTCAGAGATTATGTACCAAGAGTATCTTAGCTCTATAATAATGTAGGACCCTAAAACGTTTTCAGGCTTTTGCTCAGCTCTTCTTCTTCTTCTTCTTCTTCTTCTTCTTCTTCTTCTTCTTCTTCTTCTTCTTCTTCTTCTTCTTCTTCTTCTTCTTCTTCTTCTTCTTCTTCTTCTTCTTCTT
>PVKC010038635.1:0-12730 GCA_004027635.1 Crocidura indochinensis
CATAGATCTTGATCCAAATGACATTCTCATCACATCCCTCCCCTGTACTTTCACTTATTATTTTACTTATTTCTTTTAGAAATAAGCAATTTTCACTAATATGAGATGCTAGACCATTTTGAATTGCAGTTCTTTAATAAGTAGTGAGGGTAGATGCATTTTCATGTGACTACTGGCTATCTGTATGTGTCTTCTGGAAGGATCTGCTCATTTACTCTTCATTTTTAGATTTCTTTGTTGTGTAGTTTTAAAAATTCTTTTTATATATTGAATATTGTCCCTTTATTTCATAGACCAGGTGCAAATATTTTCCATTCGACAGAGTGCCTTTTAACCTGGTTTCCTTTCACCATGCAAAAACTATTTAAAATTTTTTAATTAAAATTATTAATTTTAGCTACAAGCGTAAGTATATCATAAACATAAGTAAAATGAATGTGTCTAATTGTTTTTATTTTTCTGTGCAAGCGATTATCTAGAATACAAATAGGATTTACTGATTATTACTTTGGCATGAGCTCAAAGAAAGGAGGTGAAAATTTATTTGGTGAAAACCACAGTTCACTACTAAAGTAAATAAAAGAAAACACAAAGGAAAAGACATGTTTCATGTTCATGAATTGTTATTTGTTTTGTTTTTGTCCCACATCTGGCTGTGCCCAGGGTTATTCCTGGCTATGTGTCAGAGATCGATTGTAGCAGGCTCGAGGAACTATATGGGATACCAGGAATTGAACCCAGGTCTGTCCTGGGTTGGTCACATGCAAGACAAACACCCTATCACTGTGCTATCTCTCTGGCCTCATATTCATGAATTGGAACAATGAATACCATTAAATGACCCACCCAAAGCACTGGAAAGATTTAATGCATTCCTCCATAAACATCTCCCTGAAATTCTTCAAGGGCAAAGAACAAATATTTCTATACTTTGTTTGGAATCATGTAACTCTTTGACTAGCCAAAGAAATTCTGAGAAAACAAGATTGAAAGGTCTGGAGAGATAGCACAGCGGTGTTTGCCTCGCAAGCAGCTGATCCAGGACTTAAGGTGGTTGGTTCAAATCCCGGTGTCCCATATGGTCCCCCGTGCTATTTCTGAGAAGATAGCCAGGAGTAAACCCTGAGCACCTCCGGGTGTGGCCCAAAAAACAAAAACAAACAAACAAACAAGATTGGAGGCATTACATTTCTTTTTTTTTTGGGGGGGGGGTCACACCCGGCAGTGCTCAGGGGTTACTCCTGGCTCCATGCTCCGAAATTGCTCCTGGCAGGCACAGGGGACCGTAGGGGGCACCGAGATTCGAACCGATGACCTTTTGCATGAAAGGCAAACGCCTTACCTCCATGCTATCTCCCGGACCCCGGCATTACATTTCTTAAAGAGTAAAGCTTTAGTTTATATCACATTTAAACTAAAGAACAAAGCTGTAGTAATCAAAACTATATAGTAATGGAGTAAAGGGAGATTGAGTCTAAGGCCAAAGGGATAGACTTGAGAAACTATATCTTAACCTTTATAGATACAGAATGTTAATTTATGACAAAAAAATCAGACACATGAAGTAAAAAGCAAGGAAAACCTCTCCAATAGATGGTGTTGAGAAAATTGGTTAGGTGGGGCCAGAGAGATAGCACAGGGGTAAGGCATTTGCCATGCATGAGGTCAATTCGGGACAGACCTGGGCTCAATTCCCACATCTCATATGCTCCCCTGAGCCTGCCAGGAGAGATTTCTAAGTGCAGAGTCAGGAGTAGCCCCTGAGACCTACTAGGTATGGCCCCCAAAACAAAAACAAACAAACAAAAAAAGAAAATTGGTTAGGTACATGCAAAAAATAAAACTGAACCCCTATTTCACACTAAATATAAAAGTTAATTCAAGGCATATCAACACTTTGAATGATTTTTACAGTGAGCAATTTTCTCATTCTTTGTTTTTGTTTTTAGGATCAGAGACAGCAGTGCTCAGGGCTTACTCCTGGCTCTGTGCTCATTCCTGGCAGTGCTCAGGAGACCCTATGGGATGCTGGGGATTGATCCTGGGTCTGCTGAATGCAAATGCCCTACTTGCTGTTCTATCACTCTGACCCCAATTTTCTCATTCTTGAAGTGAATAATCATGGATAGGCTTTTTATCTGTTTTTAAATAAGATAGGTGGTTTTCCACTAATTAAGATTTCCGGGGTCCGGGCGGTGGCACTGGAGCTAAGGTGCCTGCGCTAATCTAGGACTATCCGAGGTTCGATCCCCCGGTTCCCCATATGGTCCCCCGTGTCTGCCAGGAGCGACTTCTGAGTGAATAGCCAGGAGTAACCCCTGAGCGTCACCGGGTGTGGCCCAAAAACCAAAAAAAAAAAGATTTCCATATATTTGCATATTAATTGTCACCTCATTTCCATCTGCAATGTAGAAACTTGATATTGACTTGAAGAAAATAATAATAATAATAATAATAATAATAAATAAATTTTAGGATGCATTCTGGGTTCATTAATGGAAGGAGGTTGACATTGGTGGTCAGGGGAAGACCCCTGACTCATTGTATATTGAAAATTCAACTATAAAGGTCTCTGTAGATCACAAATGTTTTAATAAAAAAGTTTGATTTTCCAATATTGGACGCAGTTGGGCTTTCCAGGTTTATTGTTGCCGATGCTGGATGAAAAATAACTCTTCACCTTCCTGTTCTCTTCACTGTCTGCACATAAGAGGTTATTTGGCTCAGAAACTAGTTATTAGAATAGGAGCAATGAGTCAGTGAAGGAGGTACACTTGCATCTCTAAGATTTCCAATGGAGACACACACATAACTTCCATTCACCAGGGGCATGAGATTCCATAAACAGGAACAAAAAAAATTCATGGCCATAATATGTTGGGTAGCCAAACTGTATTATGAAAGGGGACATCCCATTCTTAGCACCATGAACTCAAACCCCACCTTTCAAAAAAGGAAGAAACAAAAGTGAAGGAGAAGAATTCATCCCAAGCTTCCAACAATTTCCTACCATGAGATGGGAAAGTCATTCAATATTTTTTTGCAACCCATCCAGCACACATTAACTGATGACTGTAATTCCAGACTTTATGTATCTCTGGAGATGATAAGGTAGATGAGGTCCTTGTGCTTAGAGGTTTTGATTTTTGAATAGAGATGGAAAATTATACATGGGTTAATATAAGTCAAATAAGATCTGAAGGAAGGTAGATGAGAGAAGGAGAGGGCTACCATTATGATCACACAATTTCTTTTCTTCTCCAGATTTTCTGATGAGCTGCCTCCAAGCACACTGGTCAGTTGGTCATTGCCTGGAAGACCACCAACTCTTCAAACAGTCAATGCTAGTTGAGTTTTAGGGGTGACAAAGTCACATTATCCCCGTGTTTTAGCAGCATCCTGCATTCAGCTAAAATCAAGGCATTTGAATTGACTGACTGTCAGGATCGGAACTTAAAATTTATCCCAAATAAACAGTGATAGCAAATAACTAGCGATGATTAGATGCCTGATGTGACAAGATTTTGATGTCTTAATTTAGTTCCCAGTGGATGGATACATGTCATACAAGCTGCCTTGTACCACAAAGGGAAAAGTGAGCTTCTGTAGAGGTTGTAGTTTAGAGTTAGTGAAGGGAAACAGAAAAGAAGGTCCCGATCAAGTATCCTGGGCATTAAAGAAAAATAGTTAAAACAAGAGAAGAAAGCTGGAGAGATAGTACACGGGTAGAATGCTTGTCTTGCATGCAACTGATCTGGGCTCAACACCTGGCATTTCATATGGATTCCTCTGAGCACTGCTAGGTTGGTACAAAGACAAAAATAAATAAAACAATAGGGAATTTTTTTTTTACCACTTTAAGGAAGACCACCTCTTAGCATAGCATATAACCTCAAACTCTAAATGATTTTGGCAAATGAGGATAAAGGATGGTTTGAAAGTTATGTCATATGTGGGTCATATGTCCAACACTCCATTTCAAACACCTAGTTGAGATATTCAATTGCATGGTTACCTATGCCATTAAAAAATTGGAATCTTATTTCCCCAGTCGGCACACAATTGTTTTTGCTGCATTGTGTCCAGGGGTCATGCACTAGAAGCACTTCAAAGCTCACATTATTCTATTTGCTGTATGTTTTTTGTGATGGAGGCCATTTGTGTCCCGATCAGTCCCCCACCCCATTCCTGTCAAAGAAGAGCAATTCCCTTCAGGGTTGAACGCCAGAAGTTTTTCTTTTCCTAAATATCTTTGGATAATATTTTTGAAGCATTAAGAATCAAGTGATGAATTACATTCTTCTCTCTCTCTTTCTCTCTCTCTCTCTCTCTCTCTCTCTCTCTCTCCCTCTCTCTATTTTGTTTTTGGATCATACCTGGTGCTCAGGGCTTATTCTTGCCTCCATGCTTAAGGATTACTTCTAAGAGAGCTTAGATGATCTGATAGGTGCTGGGTATTGAATACAGGTTTATCATATCCAGAGGACCTGCTGGGGTTCTGGGTATTGAATCCATGTTGATCAAATACAAGCTGTACTATGATTTTCTCTTTTTGCTTTGGCAACCAGGGGGCTCAATGCCCATTACAGTTTATTTAGTAACTGCATAAAATCCTAAGTAACCTGCATTCTCATACAGTTCTTTGATCTCAGAATTGACCTTTTATTATTTATATTTTCTTTGAACTATATTATTATTTACCCATTTACACATACACTTTTATGGTATGAGGAAGTAGGACTAAATGAAAACATTTATTAAATATTTATTAAACTTCCAATTGTTAAATTTTTCCATATTCACATCTAATTCTTCAAAATCAATTTCACATGCTCATTTCAAATCAAAATTAGAATATGAAACACTTTAGAAGGAATCCTGAAGGCACACCTTGCCTCCAATCACGTGAGTGTATAATTTTTTATACTTTCTCCCAGGTTTTTCCAGTATGTAAAAACACTTCCTTCAAAGGTGATCTTATTATCTATAGTGCAACTTATCTTTGCAAAGTTCTAAGCATTAGAAATATTCCACACACCGAGCCATCTCACGTCATCTTCTCCCTGTTTCGATCCTACCCTGATGGTCTAAACCAGCATTTCTCAACTGGAGACATATGGCCCTCTGGTTATTCCAGGCGGCCCACAAGAGAAAATTACATAAATATGACCATGAAATAGAAGGCCAATGGATAGAACACGGTGGCCATAGGAAGTAAGCAATAAGGGGAACATGCTAAATATAATGCGGAGAATGAAGGCAAAGCAGTCAGTGGGTGAAATGGAAAGGGGGAGCATTGGTGGAGGGAAGGTGTATACTGGGGAGAAGATTGTTGCTGAAAGGTAGACCTGAGGGAGCCGGGCGGTGGCGCTGGAAGTAAGGTGCCTGCTGCCTTGCCTGCGCTAGCCTAGGACGGACCACGGTTCGATCCCCCCGTGCCTGCCAGGAGCGACTTCTGAGCGCATAGCCAGGAGTAACCCCTGAGCGTCACTGGGTGTGGCCCAAAAACCAAAACAAAAAAAAAAAAAACAAAAAAAAAAGAAAGGTAGACCTGAAATCCAATCAGGAGTAACTACTAAAGTAATGGTAAATTTACTTAAAATGTTAAGAAATCTGATCTAGATAATAAATGCCAAGTTCATAACCACAGATACAAATATTTAAAGTGAGAGTTACTTCCACCTAAAAAACTTTTTGAGTAGGTCTTTGAAAAGGGTTGCAAATAAGAGACTGAAAATGCCCCTATTGATTGCTCTGAACCCTTTTCTCCATCCATAAGTAATACTTTGCTTATATTTTTCTTCAAGTCAATGAAACAGAGCTAACCCCAAATTTCTCTTCTTTTTGACATTCTAAGTACCATGGACTCTGACATCTTATTACCTTTCAATGTGATCAGGTTATATATTGACTCCTATAAACTTCCTGATCACCAGATTCACTAGATACTTTTCATTTTTGTTAGAAAAAGACATTTCTGGGGCCCGGGAGATAGCATGGAGGTAAGGCGTTTGCCTTTCATGCAAAAGGTCATCAGTTCGAATCCCGGTGCCCCATATGGTCCCCCGTGCCTGCCAGGAGCAATTTATGAGCATGGAGCCAGGAGTAACCCCTGAGCACTGCCAGGTGTGACCCAAAAACCAAAAAAAAGACATTTCTTCTTCAACATGTTTATTTATTATAATTATTATTTATGCACAACTAGTCTTTTGGAATAATAAATAAATAAACCAAATTTACTTAGGTTTCTCGCAAAATAAAAAAAAGCCTGAATGCTCTTTTTACAATAGACTTCTCATCCCTTTAATTATTCTAAATTAAAGCTTGCTACTAAATGGGGTGTCTCAATAATGGAATTTCAGGTCTCTGTAAAGTAACATTTATCTTTAGATGCTATTAGCTATTTTCCCCACTGATCATGTTTTCAACAGTCAAATGAACAAGTTTGGGATGCTCTTTTTTACAGAATTCTGAGATTTATAGTAGAGCTGTCCTACAGAGAGGAGAAATTTAAAAAATTAAAAAAAAACAACTTAGAGTGGAAAGAAAGAATAAAGATAGTATACCATGTAGTACTTACCACTGCCCAGGGATTTTGAGTTAATGGTCCTTTGAAGAGTTCGTCTATCAACAACAGAATCAGTCCAACGGAAGAAATGATAGCACTTATAACACTCATTCCTAAGCTGCCTTTAACCTAATGGAGATGGTAGGAAAAGAAATCATAAATGGAGTAAATGAAATGGGACTCCATTAAACTTAATGCTGCCCTATAACGTTAGTTATACTGGATTTTAAAGTCACAGACACAATTCTTTCAGTTCTTATGTTGTCTGATATCAAAGTACGTTGGTCAACTTTTTTTTGTTTTGTTTTGTTTTTGGGTCACACCCAGCGGTGCTCAGGGGCTACTCCTGGCTGTCCGCTCAGAAATAGCTCCTGGCAGGTCACGGGGGACCATATGGGACACCGGGATTCGAACCAACCACCTTTGGTCCTGGATCGACTGCTTGCAAGGCACTGTGCTATCTCTCCGGGCCCATCTTTTCTAACTCACAGTTTCCTTATGTAAAACTTACAATATAATTATACTTTTGCCATAAGGAAGATGGGAAATTTCATCTAAGAGAATTTAGAAGACTTCTTGACTTTAAAACACCTATGTTTCTTAATCTTTGAAATCTGGAAAATTTTTTAGAAAAATACATTTTCCTCTGCTTTCATAAATTTTGACATAAAACTAATTTATATTGTGGCTGAAATGATATTAAGGTGTATAAGATGCTTGCCTAGAACACACCAACCTCTATTTGATCCCTAGCAGCACATCCAATTCCCCAAGCACTACCAGGAATGATCCTTGAGCACATACGTCTTGAGTATAATCAGACATCACTTGAACCATTCTGCACCAAATAACTATTCTCTGGACAGTTCCAATGTAGGATGTTTCTTTTTTTTTTTTTTTTTTTTTTTTTTTTTTTGGGTCACACCCGGCAGTGCTCAGGGGTTACTCCTGACTCCATTCTCAGAAATCGCTCCTGGCAGGCACGGGGGACCATATGGGACACTGGGATTCGAACCGATAACCTTTTGCATGAAAGGCAAATGCCTTACCTCCATGCTATCTCCCGGGCCCCAAGATGTTTCTAAACTCTATAGAAAAATCAAACTACAAATTGAAGCTCATCTCTTTGTCTAAAAGTTTCAAGTATAATAACACCTTCCTTAAAAATGTTAAAAATGGTGCTCGCTTCGGCAGCACATATACTAAAATTGGAACGATACAGGAGAAGATTAGCATGGCCCCTGCGCAAGGATGACAAGCAAATTCGTGAAGCGTTCCATATTTTAAAAAAAATGTTAAAAATGCAAATAAACTTTCTATGGAGCATTTTCTGTGATAAGAACCTTATCCGTATGTAAATAAATGATATTATTGACTTCTTAAAGCCACCAAATGAGCTAAGTCCATTTTATAGGTATAAAGGTGGAGTCACAAAAATTCCTGACAAATTCAAGAATTACTGAACATAGTATTGTCCTTACTTGTTTGGATAAAGAACTACTCTAGATTTAGAATGAGGACCCTGTTAATTTTTTGTGGGTGAAGATGGATTGTCCCAGTTTCTATGATAAAAATTTAAAATCCAACAGAATAATTATAAAATTATGTCCTTAGTTGAATTATTACAGAGATAGAGCAGAGTTGATTTTGATTTTTGGTCCACATCTGGTGATGCTCAGGTTTTACTTTTGGCTCTTCACTCAGGAATTACTCTGGCAGTGCTTGTGGGGGTGGGGGGAACCATCCGAGGTGCTAGGAATTGAAAAATAGGTGAACAGTGTGTAAGGCAAGCAATCTACTTACTATACTCTCTCTAGCCCTCATTGGTGTCTTCTAAAGAACTTTCAAAAATCAGGGTTATTGAATAATTGATTGGTATGATTTTAGAAGCTATCTCCTCAAAATGGGTAAAAGCTATGCCAGTACAATTGAGGTTAGAGGAAAGAATCCTTACATTAAGCAGAAATACCTTATTTTGTTTTGTATCACAGTAGGAATGATTAGTTAGGCGTGAACTAATTTTGTTAATTAGATAAGCAACAAGATTCCAGCTTTTTATTTTTCCTATCCTTTCTCTTATGTTGGATCAACTACACTGTTGCAACCATCTGGGCACTAGCTGTCTCTAGTTCATAGAACTGTTCCCTTTGGGATAAAAGGGGTACTAGGGGTTGAGGTAACTGTACTAGATGAAATGAAAGAGGAAGCGAAAGACAATTGCCAGATGTTTTCATTGATATGTAAAATATAAATTACTAAGAAAATGAGTTGACAAGAATGAAAAAAAGTAACTTAGATCAACTATAACTGATGTTTATCAGAGTAAAGGAAAAAGAGAAGGGAGCAAAAGAGAGAGGAGAGACCATTTTGGAGGCAGATGACTCTGAAAGTTTGTTGGCAGAAGTAGTGACAATTTTATATAGGTTAAAAACCCAGAGTGAAACCTCTGAAATAATAAACTATCGTAAGCCAATAATAAATCAATGAAAAGCATTTCCAGTATGCCAGGAAATTACAGCAAGTGGAATGTGGTGAGTTATAGAATAAAAGACCTGTCTCTGATGATTTATATTGCTACCTTTTCAAGTACTGACCTAAATATTCTCACAGTGATTTTAAGAAATATAAACAAAAGTCAAATCTGAAAAGGCATAAGGGATGTGTGCAAATGAAAGGAAAAAATTGATCAGAACAGAAAGAACAGAAATTTCAAAGCAGTATTTGAATTTTTAATACTGAAATGAGCAAGTGGGTGTTTCCTGCTTTCTGGAATCCCCTTAGAAGAGTTACTAATGTAGTGTGATCCAGCTGAGCCATCCAGTTGTTAGGACGTGCTACATTTCAACGGCAATTCAGGTTTTACTAATTCCTGTCTCTGTGACCCAAAGTCAGAAATAAGCAGTAACAGCACCATAGGAGCAACCTATATACATTTTTGTGGGAAAATGCTATTTTCCTTTTCTATTTTCTAAATTTCTTTTCTCCATTTTTTTCCTTCCTGGAAAAATGAAGTCAATCTTTAAGGAGGGCTAAAAAGTAGAAATATTCGAACTTACCAGACAAGAATGACCTTGCTTGGCTCCTGATACTGTGAGAACACCAGTAATAATGAACTAGAGATTAAAAATAAAGAGACACATTTTTTTGTTAGATGGTAAATCCTTTCTGTTGAACAAGGAAACTTGCCTTTTCTGTAAATGGGAGGGGGTATATATATATATATTTAGACTCAGTTTTCTCATGCAATTGTCTCATATTTCTCATATTTCAGGATTAACTTTGAGACTATATCCTTTTGGATTACATCTGCCCAGTCCTCCATACACTCCCACTTACTTTCTGTGTATAAAGAATTCAAATTCATAAGCTTTCCTGATCCTGTTGATTTCTGAGCTCACTGATGAATCTCTTCTCAAAATCAACATTTTTGGGATGTGTGTATAGATCATACATAGTGTATAGATCATACATACAGAACTTAATTCTGGCTCTGTGATCAGGGATCATTCCTGGCAGGGCACAGGATACCATAATGCTGTTCTGGGAATCAAACTCAGGCTTGCAAAGCAAGTCCCCTACATGCTGTATATATCTCTCTGATCTTCAACAGTAAATTTGTACTTTTAATTTAAAAAAAAATTTTTTTGCAGGCCACACAAGATGGTCCTCAGGGATCATAGTTATCTTTGCACTACTCAGGGACCATTCCTGGTGGGATTCGGGATCATATGGGATGCTGGCGATTGAATCCAGGTCCGCTGCATGCAAGGTTAGTGTCCCACCCACTGTATTATCACTCAGTTTCTCAACAGTATATTTTAAATTTTGTTCCCAATGGTTTCCTTTTGCCAATTGATACATACATTTCCATCTATAATGTAAGAGGGGGCTAACATTTTGGGCTGGTTGGTTACCTGAATGAGAGTAAGCTTTAAGATAGGAGTGTAAGTTGCAAGATAAAATGAAGAATCAAGTTCTTATTTATATACCATCAGAGATGTCATTTCTTTAAATTCTTCAGCTGATAAGATGGAGGGTTATTTAAATAAAATGGGCGGTGATGGGCATGTTTTGTATATGAGGCTGAGATTGTCTAACTATGTACTCACACAGAGGCCACCCAAGAATGGATATCCGCTAATAAAAGTAAGAGAAGAGAAGTGATCTTTGTTCGGAGTAGGGAAGCTTATTAAGCCCAGAACAATTCCAAAACCAAAGTGCACCACTCCAATAATGATACTGATTGCCTGGAAAAAAAGAAAACAAAGGTTTTGAAATTATATTCTTTTTCAAGTACTAATATATCGATAATAAAAACATTAGCATCACTCTCAGTGCTATTTACTTATTACTTTATTTATTTCTTATTAACACTACCAAGATTGATGGGTGTCACTTTAGGCACACTCCCACAAAAGAAGAGGGCCAAGAAGATATTTTTTTTGCATTCATGAAAACTTAATTTGTCATAAACAAGAAACAAAACAAGTCAAGAGAATGTTTGATACATGTACTATGGAAACTATTTAAAGAAACTATTTTTTTTTTTAAAAAGAGGAACTCTTGACTTTTCTATAATGTGGTTGGAATTGGAGGGAGTAATGCAAAGTGAAGTAAATGCAAAGGAGAAAGACAAATACTAAATTATTTTTCAGAAAGATTTTGATATGCTCTAGAACCAAGATTTCAGGAAAAGGACATGTCTAAATCTTTGAGAAAACTTCTTAGGGTCACCCCTGGAGAATTCTTCAGAAAATGCTATGGCTACTTAAAGGTGTGTTTGCATTCTCTGAGAGAGGAACCAAAAAACAAAAACATAAATCTTGAACTGTAACTTGATGGTTACTTTTTCCTCACTGGTTGATCCTCTGTGTAAGTGGGAATTTCCACTTAAAGGGAAGAATCAGTGCAGAAAAAAAAAGAACTTATTGGGTATTAAATCGATGCTAGGTAATAGTCTAAATTCTTGGTCTTAATTACTATAGTTAATCCTCCCAATCTTGGATGCTTAAATTACAGAGATTTCAGAATTAATTGTAGGCCTCAGTACCTTCAGTTGGCTAAATAAAATTCCATAGAACAAAGCAGAATACATAAAAGATATGTACGACTCACAGTTTTGGAAACTTAAAGTCCAACATCAAGGTGCCAATATAGCTTCTTTCTAATGGTGGGGTGAAATTTTGGGGAGGAGGATAGGTATAGGGGAGGGAAAGAAATATCTTGGTTCCTAACAAGCAACTTCTCACGGTGTCCTTGCTTGGTGGAGACGCTAGAGTGCGCTCTAGAGCCCTTTCCAAAGGCACAAGGACTCTACCTTCATTGATCAGCTTTGAACTATAAAACAGAGGCAACCACTGGAACTTGTGTGGGCCACATCTGACAGTACTAGGGATTTCTAACTCAGAGCTTGGGAACAATGCTCAGGGAATCGTGCGATGTCAGGAACCAATCCAGATTAGATTGCCTGCAAGGCAAGTGCCTTAGCCCTGTACTATCTCACTGACCAAGGGAGACTAGTATTTGAATATAGGAATTTGGAAACACAAATTTCAAGACCATAACTAGTTTTGTACTTAGCAGTCCTTTCAACTCTTTTGCGGGGTTGGCTGTGCCAGTTTCTGATCTGTGTCATTTGCTCAACAAGGCAGGAGGAATTGGTGAATCTGGTGGAAGAAAGATAGATAGGCTCTCTCCCCAGCTTAATTGCTCCTGGTGGAAGGGAACCAGACTTGTTTTGACTTCCTTAAAATGTTGAAACTTAAAATGTGTGATAAGAAAACTACAATATTTGATATCAGTGATATTAGTATAATTTAACAAGTATCAATGATACTAGTATAATTTAACTAGTATCAATGATTCTGGCACAATTTAATGTTAACAGAATTACTAGAATTGCATAGACAGTATAATTGGGGGGAATTGTTTTTGGTGGCATGATGGAGGTATTTTAAAAACAAAGGGACTAATTATTCTACCTAGGCAAATAAAATATTTATTTACATATGGGGTATATTTTATAGTGACTATGTATTCTATGAGGTCAAAAATGTTCAAGGTGTCTCTTAGAAAGTCACAAACTCTCTACAGTATAAAAGAACCTTAGAAGAAATGACCTCTCTTTCAAATCCAAGTTTCTCAGATGATGCATTTTTTTTT
>PVKC010038636.1:0-12716 GCA_004027635.1 Crocidura indochinensis
GAATCTGTTTTTTAGAGACATGTGATCTAGGGATATCGGACAACAATTGTAATTTAATGTTATAGAAATTATTGTGACATTATCTATGGAAAAGGGTCCTTGTAATGAGTCAGTGTCAATTCTGCCTTGAGAGTAGAGATTCATAGGTATAACCACAACCCAAGTTATTTTCTTACCTGAACCCTAATTATCTTGGAGATTTGGGGCATATTATTTATGTACTTTCTAGATCAATTGAGTCTTGAATTTATAAAAAACTAGGACTAAAAAATTTCAAAGATATGAAACATAAATGGTTTAAGTGAAAAAAAGATTCTGACTTGGTCTTTGATTCATCATTTTATCTTGAGATAAATACAAGTATGCTTTAATGCTTTTCCTCAATACATCATAGTTAGCTAATTTCCAAGTTTAACTAGCTTGGAAAAAAATACCCTATGCTACAAATGGACAACTTGTCTAGTGGGGCTCCCTGTACATCTTCTAGGTCTTGTTCAGTGACTTTTTGGTCCTACAGGAGCAAGAGGCTTTCAACAGGTCTCTCATTAATACCTATTACCTGTAGTTTTTTCTACCAGAAACTTGTCAGTTTTTATTTAAATTAAAATATAAGGAAAAAGACAAGAAGATGATTTGAGTATGTTTCTGTCATCCTTTAGAGACAGAGAATATTAATGAGTGGAGATATGTCCACTCAAAATCTTAAAAAAAAGTTTCATTTTTGGCAATTTCCAGAAATCTTTGACAGCTGCTGAAGAAAAATTTAAATAAAACAGAATTGCAAATATATTTTCATGTCACATGTCTTAGAAACTCTCATGCCTATTAGTAAATGTGGACTTGGTGGTATTTTATCTGACCAAGTGCAGTTCTGGAAAGAGCAACAGGACACCAAGAACTCTCAGCTTTTTCTAATGGACTCTGGAACTAAAACAGACAAATAAATAATGATTAAGTGTCAGCCATTGAAAATGAATGGAAAGTAGAAAATGATCTTTATAAGCATCTATATTATTTTATCAAGAATAATTCCTTCTTCATAGTCTAATAAATATTGATGCTTTTCTAAAAATTTACACAGTAGAACTATCATATCATCCTGCAATTTCACTCCTTGTGATCTATCCAATGAACACAGAAACACATATCCAAAGGATTTATGGATTCCTATATTATTTGTAACTCAATTTACAATAGTCTCAACCTGGAAGCAGTTTATCATAATAGATGTGTCGATAAAGAAAATGTGGTTTGTATACAATGGAATATTACTCAGCTCCAAGAAAAAGAAAAAGATTCTATTTTGCGACACTATGTATGAAATGAAAGGCTTCATGTTGAGTGAAGTAAGTCAAAGGAGAAAGACGAATAGTAGGAAATACCACCCGGGGCCGGAGAGATAGTACGGAGGTAAGGCATTTGCCTTTTATACAGAAGGATGGTGATTTGAATCCCGGCATCCCATATGGTCCCCTGTGCCTGCCAGGGGTGATTTCTGAGCATAGAACCAGGAGTAACCCCTGAGCGCTGTGGGGTGTGACCCAAAACCAAAAAAAAAAAAAAAAAGAGAGAGAGAAAGAAAATACCACCCATATATATAAATAATAAAAATAAAAATAAATTTTTTGGGGGGGGCTCACACCCGGCAGCTCTCAGGGATTACTACTGGCACCAGGCTCAGAAATCCCTCCTGGCAGGCACGGGGGACCACATGGGATGCCGGGAATAAAAATATAAATAAACAAAGCAAGAGAATATACAAATGTTCAAGGAAAAATGCCTAGACTTTGACAACAGAACTGAGGCTACACGGTTAGAAACAGTGGTGGAGGGATATTGGCACATTTGCCATAGATGTTGTGTGCAATGTTGTACTCCTAAAATACAAACATTTACACTTTGGTAAATCATTGCTGCCTCAATTTTTAAAAAATATTTTGAGCTACACCCAGTGGTGTTCAGGGCTTATTCTTGGCACTGTAGTAAGAAATAAATCCTGGAAGGGCTCAAAGGAAAGTATGGGAGTCAGAAATCAAGACTAGGGTTACAGTGTCCAAAGCACCCCACATACTAGACTATCTCTCCACAGCCCTGGTTACTTCAATTCAAAGATAAAATTACAAATACAAAATTTAGGACCCACTTTATGTAAAATAACATAGTATTAAAAATTTAGCTATCAGTCTTAGAAAATAATCTGCTGGACTATTCATAACAGTACACAACACAAAGTAATTCAATGTCTTTTTTAGGGGGGTCACACCCGGCAGTGCTCAGGGGCTACTACTGGTTTTATGCTCAGAAATTGCCCCCCAGCAGGCTCGGGGGACCATATAGAATGCCAGGATTTGAACGACCGCCCTTCTGCATGCAAGGCAAACACCCTACCTCTGTGATCTCTCCAGCCCCAATTCAAGCAGTCTTAACCTTGTGTCCAGGGAGCTGCACAGAGTGATGCTTGCCTCCACATGCCTAAAGTTTGCCCAATTGGTCAGCACAGAGCTCTGATAAGAATGGTAGAAACATATACTTTGTTTATATAATTCAGTTTATATAGGACATGACATGGGAAGCAAAATTTCTCATCTCAGAACCTTCCAGGAATTCAACCTTCTGGAATTTTATTTAAAAAAAGTGCAACCGGGGCCGGGCGGTGGCGCTGGAGGTAAGGTGCCTGCGTGCTAACCTATGACGGACCGCGGTTCGATCCCTCGGTTCCCCATATGGTCCCCCGTGCCTGCCAGGAGCGACTTCTGAGCGAATAGCCAGGAATAACCCCTGAGCGTCACCGGGTGTGGCCCAAAAACCAAAAAAAAAAAATGCAACCATTTTTATACCATCATAGCCATGATATGAAATATGATTTAAACATATTGCAATTAGTATCCCTGATTATAATACTTTAGTGTTGGAGAGAATTACTTCCTTTCTCCTCTCTTTTCCACTTTCCCACTTTTTTATTCCCATTTGTGAATTTAGAGAACTAATTTTTTCAATCCCAATTGAGTAAGTAGGTAGTACCATGAAGTACATTTTTTAAATACTGGTGAATAAAACCTTCTGTTCTGACTTATTTCTATGGCAAGAAACATGGGCAGCTCCTATAATCATCAGAATCTCTTACCTATCGTTTTTAATGGAGGTTTTAAAAGTGCAGTTGTTTAACGTATATAGTCTAAATAAATCCATTCTGAATATTCATCATATTTATGATTACAAAAATCCATAATTTTATATAATTTATAAAATCAGGAAGCTTACTTATATTAGGCAGGAAACAGCTAGTCATTTGTAGTGAATTGTTTTGTGACCTTTTTAACATCAAAGACTATAAAAGACAGAACTAATGCTTAATTTGAGAACAAATAATTAAAAACAAATTTGAGAAAAACAAAATAAAACAAATTCTATTTGAATGCATATTTTGCAGTACTTGGCTTAAACTTTCCAGTGAATGCAGATGTATGTCTGGTAATTGTAAATTATTTTGGCTGTTCAGAGTTTAACTGAAAAGCAGGTAGGGATATCAGTTTCTTTTTCTAAGAGACCTTTAAACAAAAGTGTCTATAGCAATGAAACCAATCTCATAATTTTCAAATTGACTCTCAAGTGAATTGTTCTTTCATTCTCTAATTGATTCATTCATTCTGAAATTAGCCTTCGAATTATCTAACTCAAAATAAAAGCATAATATGGCCTTTTAGACCATAGTTCTCTGAGTTCTCTCACAGATCTCTTATCTGAGAACTTCCATTCTTTCAGAACTAAAGGATCTAAATATTTATTCTTCTGGCTGTCCAATTCCATCTAGAATAAAACTTGGGAGTATGTATAGATTCAATAGGCCTCAGACAGCCACCTTTGATAGTCTTCTCTAACAGTAATTTCAGTCAAACTTTGGGTAGAACTTATGAATCTTTGATAAAGACTGGACTCTGGCAAAGATTCAGAATGTGGAAACTTGTATTGCTGACAGAAGGTAGATCCTTAGACTTTGGCAAGTATGTAACAGGAGCTGGTGGTGAAGCCCAGTGTTACAGGCTGAGGAGACATGGTAAGTGGTAGACCACCAGTCTCTATAAAGAACTGAGCCCGAAAAGCTTGCAGTCAATCCCAAGCAACAGTTTCTTTGGTAAGCAGTCTTGAATCTGCTCTATCTTTGGGCAAAGTGATCTCCAAAGTAGCATACCTTAACAAACTGATTTTAAAAAATTAATTAAAAATTTAATTAAAAATTAAAATTAAGGGGCCCGGGAGATAGCTTGGAGGTAAGGCGTTTGCCTTTCATGCAAAAGGTCATCGGCTCGAATCCCAGTGCCCCATATGGTCCCTTATTATGAAATATCAAAAGCATTACTGCTTTGATTGAAACAAGGTGGACAACCCAGTATAGAAGAGGTTGGGACAGGGAACTTTGGAAAGCCAGGTCTACAGCCATTCGCTGTGATGGAGAAACCTTAATGAGTTGATGTTCTCATGGATCTTTCTATTATCTGTTTATAGACCCATTTAATTGTAAGAGGAAACCCAGGAGACCAAACAGCGTAACTTTAAAAGTTGAAAGATAATTGAATGGATTTTACAGAACATTTCAAATGTTAATTTTATTTGCATTGTGACAATGCAATGAAGTCACCACAGATGTGAAGCAAATAAATGTGGACAAACCAAAACCAAAACCAAATTTAACTAACAAAGTAATCCAATAAGAACCACTTAAGTTTTCCTTGAAATAAATGATAAAAAATTTACCAAGTGATAGAAAAAGGAAACTTAAATAAATTCTAATTAACTTTTCTTGAGAAATATGTCAAGTTGGTCTTGAAATTCATCATCTGGAAAAAAAGTGCACATATAAACCAGTATCACCGTCTTAGATTTGTTAGATATTGAACATACAATTGGGGCCGGAGTGATAGCACAGCGGTAAGGCGTTTGCCCTGCACTCTGGCAACATGGGACAGATTCAGGTTCGAATCCCGGCATCCCATATGGTCTCTGGAGCCTGCCTGGAGAGACTTCTGAGCACAGAACCAGGAGTAATTCCTGAGTGCAGCTGGGTGTGACCCAAAAACAAAAACCAAAACTATACAATTAAACTTTAATAATCAAAATAATTCTCAGCATTATATATCCAAAAAAGAGTTGGGAGCTTTAAAGATGACTTACTATAAAAGGAGATTTATATAGATTTTATATGGAAGTAAGAATCCACAGTGAAGAGGAGGACTCTTCAATAAATTCTGGGACAGCTACTGACTTCCCATTTGGACAAAAATAAATAAGGTTAGAGCTTTCTCTCTAAACATTTAATTAGATATAATAAGAAATAGCAAAGCAGCCAAAGGAGTAAAATTAAATTTAGTAAACAGCAAAGAAATACACACATTTAAAAGATACATCACACTCTGACTTATTAGTCAGGGAATTAAACACTAAAATACTGAAACTCTAATTTTGTACAGTTGGTTAAGTAGAAAACCAGTAATTTCCATAGTGAAGATTGGGGAAACAGTACTTTCATTTATAGTGGAGAATTTGTGAATTGGTATGACCTCAGGGGAAGCTAATTTTGTTAAGTAGTTATGATGTATAGCAATTCCACTTAAAGATGTTTGTTCCACAGAAAGTCTGGGATATGTGCCCAAAGTCTTATGTACAAGAACATTTATTAGTGCATTTCTTGTCATAGTGAAAAATTAGAAGCTTTAGACCCATGGTTAAGTAATAATATCACAGACTGTGCAAAATGCTTTAACTAGATCTAGTGGAGAGGAATATTTCTCCCACCCTTCTAGTCTCTTCTTGGATTGGTCCGGTGGTTCTCAAATAGTGGGGCACGCCCCCCAGGGAGGCGCGAGACTTCGTAAAGGGGGGGGGGCCTTTGACCTCGGCACTGTCATAACAAGCTAAGCCCTGTGTTTATGTCTCTGTATGTCTCTGGAGCTGAGAGTTGCTGTGTCCTGCTTCAAACCCCGCTTCGAAAAGCTATGCATTGAAAAATGTGCTCATTGTGGCCATTAATCCAGACATCACCTCTGATTAAAAAATCAACTCAAATTATTTATATATTTTTGTTTTGCAGGTTAAAGTTTTTTTTTTAAATAAAGATACTATTTACAGTCGCGCGGGGGTGGGCGCAAAAATGTTTTCTTCTTCTTAGGGGGGCATGATAGCAAATAATTGAGAAGCACTGGATTGGTCAAACAATCACATTATTACCAGACACATGATAAGAGAAAAAAATGACCTTAAGTTTAATTATATTCATATGGGGGAATCTACAGAAATGTACATTTCAAAGCAAAGAGGCAGAAATGGAGAGGAAATAGTATTAATATGAGTTTGGGGCTTTTGCCTAATATAATATTTCTTTTCTAGTAAAAACCTAATTCCAAGTAATACTTTCAATTTGTATTCCTCTCAATTGCTAAAATTTTCTTGTAAACCTGAAGAACTTCAATTGACCTCTCTCATTCAAAATAATATATTTACCAAAGGAACATAATATTAGGATGTCAGGGAGGTTCAAACGTCCGGTATAGCAACTAATAGGAATGTAGTAGATCTGTATATAATGCCTATAAAAGATGTTCAGAACAGCTTTTTAAGTGAATTAAGCAAGTTGAAAGACAATATTCATATGAACATACTATAAAGTTTGTCATAGATGTAGTCATTGTTACTATTTCTGGTTCTGAGGTCTTGAACACTTTAAAGTCCTTAAAGAAAATATACCAATGTCTTTGGTTTTGCTAATGAGGTAACTTTGGGAAAGCACCTAAGGATAGGGTTGCCTACCAAGGGAACCAACTTGTTGACAAAGATTTGGGACTTTTGGTATTATTCTGACCTCTGAGGGAGTCAGAGGACCTGGAAGTGGAATCATTCACTAGGGGCCAATTACTTAATCCCTCAGATGTTTATAATGTTTCCACCATAAGAGCCTTCAAAGAGCTTCTAGGTTGAAGGATATGTGGAGTCTGCAGAGAGGAGTGCAGAGCTGGAAAGTTCATTTTATGTATATATATATATATATATATATATATATATATTTAACATTATTTGAATCTAGTCCCATGTTACGGCAGACTATAAGCCTTGTAAGGCTAGCTTCAGTATTACTATTCCTCCTTGTATGACCAATGGTGTGGAAACATCTTGGTCTTACTCTATACCTTGCTCGATGCATCTCTTCTATTGTATTCTTCCTGAAGTACATGAAACTAGTAGTCTAGCAAACATTTATTTCTCTAAACAAGAATTTTATGGGTTCTTTGAGTTGTTCTAGTAATAAAATCATATCTGAGGAAGGAATCCCATATCTATAGGCCTTCGTTCAGAAGAACAAGTGACATTGGGGATTTTAGTTTTCATTTGAAATGAGGGTAAGAACTGTGTTCTGGAACTTTGCAGATAGGCTCAGAATTGGATTAAAATCGCAGAGCACTGGAGTGATAGTACAGTAGTTAGGACATTTATCTTGCACATGGCCAACCTGGATTCAATCTGCAGGACCCAATATGGTCCTCCAGGCAAGTTAGGAGTGATTCTTGAGTATAGAGCCAGGAGTAACTCCTGAGCACTTCTGGGTGTATCCCCAAAACAAAAAAAAATTATGCAAAACTTAATTGGTATCCAAGAACTGCTCATATATGGTTGTGTGACTCTCATCTATTTAAATTCATTCTGGGATAGCATTTTATGACACAATTTATATGAAATATATAGCCAAGCTATATATTTAAGTCATTCATATTTGAATATTTACATATATTCATATATATCCAAATCAAACAAGTTTGATGTAAATTGTTTCTCTTGAAGGAAAATGAAATTGTAACAAAGTGTTGATGTTGCTGGTTACCAAGCTAGAGAGTAGCATGGAAGTAGGGCGTTTGCCTTGCATGCAGAAGGATGGTGGTTCAAATCCCAGCATCTTGCATGGTCCCCTGAGCCTGCCAGCAGCGATTTTTAGTGTAGAGTCAGGAGTAACCTTTGAGCACTGCTGGGTGTGACCCAAAAACAAAAAACAAACAAAAAAAGGACAATTTTTATTATGTATTATATGGAACAGTAAATGTAAATGTATTTATTGTTCATGTGATTAAAAATACTAGAAAAGAGCCGGAGAGATAGCATGGAGGTAAGGCGTTTGCCTTTCATGCAGAAGGTCATCGGTTTGAATCTCGGTGTCCCATATGGAACCCCGAGCCTGCCAGGAGCAATTTCTGAGCTTGGAGCCAGGAGTAACCCCTGAGCACTGCCGGGTGTGACCCAAAAACCACACACACACACACACACACACAAATACTAGAAAAAAATATAATATTCTGGGCTTTGTGAAGAGTTTGGGACACACCTGGTACTGCTCAGGGATTTCTCCTAGCTGTGAGCTCAGGAATCCCTCCAGGTGGTGATCAGGAGTTGAAGTCAGAGTCAGCTGAATGCAAGACGTTTAGTACAGGCCTTTAGCCCTGTACTATCTCTTTAACTCACAAAAAAGATTAATTCAAAGTACAAGATTGAGAAATAAAATCAAATATAGGAGAAAAGTGTTTAAGGTCAGGTGTCGACATGAAGACCAGGAAGTTCTGAGTTTTTTTCTTTTCATTTTTTTTTGTTTGTTTGTTTTGTTAGGCTGGCTCACACTGGGTTATGTTCAGGCTTTGTACTCAGGGTCAGCTTGTGAGACTGCATGGGGTACCAGGAATAGAATCTGCATTAGCCATGTGCGAGGCTAATCCCTACCTACTGGTCTATCAATCCAGTCACAAATGGTGACATTTTTAGACTAAAGTTGTAATGTTTCATAGTTCTGCCATATCATAGTTTTCAGGTGAGGGCAATCTTGGCAGGTGTCTGAAAAGAGATATTCTGGCCATCTGTCCTCAAATTAAAAACACATAATTTTGTCTCCCTTTAACATCTCCATGAAAGTGACCCATGGTGACTTTAGGTGCACTTTAGGTGTACGTCATGCCTAACTGCTCTGGCAGTCAACACAGAGGATCTGAATCCTGAAGAATCCATGACAAGATAGATTATGACATCTCTTCATTGGCTGGTTTCTCCTACCTGCTTGTCTGGATGGTTTTAGAAGTAGCAGCAATTTGAGATGTATCTTATGACCCATTTTTAGATGAGGTCAGCTTACCATATTGCCATGAACTCAGGGAGAGGTCAATCTACAATGAACAGCCCAGCAGAGGTTTATTTTTTATTTTTATTTAAAAAATTTTTGCGGGGCCCGGGAGATAGCATGGAGGTAAGGCGTTTGCCTTTCATGCAAAAGGTCACCAGTTCGAATCCCGGTGCCCCATATGGTCCCCCGTGCCTGCCAGGAGCAATTTCTGAGCATGGAGTCAGGAGTAACCACTGAGCACTGCTGGGTGTGACCCAAAAACCAAAAAAAAAATTTTTGCAACATTTTTAAATGAATAATAATTTATTTAAGCACTATGGTTACAAAACTGTTTGTAGTTGGGTTTCTGTCATGGAATATACACCACCCTTTAACAGTGTAACTTTCCCACTATCAATGTTCCCCATTTCCCTCCTCCTCAACCTCCTGCCTGTCTTCAAGACAGATATTCTGTTTTTCTCCCTCACTATTGTTGTCATGATAGTTGTTGGTGCAGTTATTTCTCTAACTGTTCTCACCATTTTTTATGGTCATCTTCATATCATGGGCTGGTCTTCCTGGCCCTCATCTCTATCTTCTCTGATCATTATTACCATATTATCTTTTATTTTTATTAAATTCCACAGATGTTCTGCATGTGTCTCTCTCTCTGACTAATTTCACTCAGCATAATAGTTTCCATGTCCATCCATGTGTAGACAAATTTCACAACTGCATTTTTTTTCTAAGAGCTTTGCAATATTCCATTGTATAAATGTACCACAGTTTCTTTAGCCACTTGTCAGGCATTTGGGTTGTCCAGTAGAAATTTAAACCATGACTATTATTTATCAAGCTCACATCTTTATACTTACTTGGTTTTCCATTCCCCAATCATTATTTACAAAACACATTTATTTTTAAGGCATTGGTTTTTGGGTTGTTGGGAAGGAGATAGTAGATACCTATAGTATTTGCTTTTTGTCTAGGGGTGCTAGCAGCATAGAGGAGGAAGGAATATATGATTCAGCTTTTCTTGTTTCCTGAGAGGTCTCTGGGTTGGGCAGACAAGTACAGTCTCCTTAGGAAAATGATTTGGAAGCTTCTAAAAACACTGAAGATGATTCACTATGTCCTCACTTGGTACAGCAGTCTGAAGAACACTCAAGAGCCACTTTCATAAGAGTTCTACTCTTGGAGCTGGAGTGATAGCACAGTGGTAAGGTATTTGCCTTGCATGTGGTCTACCCAAAACAGACCTGGGTTCGATTCCTGGTATCCCCTATGGTCCCCCCACAGCCTGCCAGGAGCGATTTATGAGCACAGAGCCAGGAGTAACCCCTGAGGTCTGCCAGGTGTAACCCCAACCCCCCAAATAAAAAGAGTTCTACTCTTTTGACCAAAGTGCCTTTATCTTCTAATCTCATAATTGAATTTCATTGTGGGAAATTGGGAAGTAGTTGGTACACAAGCATTAAGACCACATCATGGACTCAATATTAAAATATACTGAGGAATTAGAAGAGTCATATATGTCAAGGGCTCAAAGTTGTGGCTCAAGGTCTGCCATGCATGAAGCTGTTAATTTGAGTCAAGGTACAGCCTGCACCACCAAGTTCAATTCCTAGCACTGATGTTGTGTTCTCCTGAGTCACAAGTGTGAGCCCTCCCCCACACACACAACGAAGGAAAGGAAAGGAAAAAATTTAATTCAATGTAAGAAAAATTGGAAGTGTATAATAATTTAAAGAAGCAAAATTACTTATAACATTTTGGTGATTATTCCTTGTTCAGTTTACACTATATATATATTAAGTTATTATCTTATTTTAGTTACATTTGATTTTTTCTTTTTTCCCCCATAAATATGTTTTATCTTTAATGTATGTATAGATAGCTGTATAATGTACATACATGTTTTATTTTCTTGGGGTATTTTGTTTTGTTTCATTTTTTGTTTTTGAGTCAGACCTGGTGGCACTTAAGGGTTACTCATGGCCCTGTGCTCAGAAGTTGCTCCTGGCAAAGTCAGGGAACTATATGGGGTGTCAGAATTCAAATCAAGGTCTCTCCTGTATTGTCCTCGTGCAAGGCAAACGCCTTACCGCTGTGCTTTTGCTCCGGTCCTTACATTTTATTTTTAAAAATGTAAACACTACTTTTTATTTTGACTAATATGGTTTCTATATTAATGTCAGAAAGGTATTCTACTTTCCTTTTTTCTAAATTAAATGCTATTGCTTAATTTTTATGATCAGCTCTACCATTCATCTGAAGTTTATTTTCTGTGTAGATGAGGTCTAAGGTAGGAGCCAATATTACGTTGTTTTCAGTATGGATTTCCAAATTATTATGAACCATTTGTCGAAAAGATCATCTTTCCCCCATTGAACTGGGCACCTTTATATAAATCAAGTGATTGGTTATCCATAGATCTGTCTCTGGACTTACTCAGTTATGTTATATTGATCTATTCTACTATTGCAATTCACTTTGTCTTAATATTGCTGCACTAGAGTAAATGACAACATAATTTCCCCTATAAATATGTTTTATCTTCATCCACAAATTTTGCTATTCTAATTTTAAAATCATCCCATTAAAAATATTTTCTAATTTAATTGTGATTTCTCTTGAAATATTTTAAGAAGTGTATTGCTTACATTATAAACATTTAAACTGTTAAAATTTACCTCTCTGTGATTGATTTCTAGGTTAATGTAAATGTTGCTGGAGATTATAGTGTGCATAATTTCAATTTAGAAAATATTTCAAAAGACTATGGGCAAATGAAAGTGCTAATGGTTGGTCTTTGTATACTCAAAGATTATGTGTATTTCACAGTTGTTGACTTCACTGTTTTTTTTCTCATTGTCTTTTTAAAATCATGCTGTTTTAACCATTAATGTTCTTATCATTTTGTTTCCTCTGTTAGCTTCTGAGAGAAGATTCCTAAGTTCTCTTGCTATAAGCACAAATTTGTCATTTCTATTTAGTATTGTCAATTTTTGCTTTGATTATTTTGAACTACAATAAATACATACATTTTAATTGCTTTATTATATAGTCAATTGATCCTTTAATAATTATGCATTTTTCTTTTTATTGCTATTAGTTCTTGTATATACATAACTTACTTTAAAGACTATGTGTCGCATAGTTGACATAGTTGATCATAATACATATGTTTCCAGGTAAATGGGAGCAAAATTATTTAAAAAAATAAAACAGCAAAGAAAAAATGAAAAAGAAGAAATAAAAAATATATAGCAAGGGCCCGGAGAGATAGCACAGCGGGGTTTGCCTTACAAGCAACCGATCCAGGACCAAAGGTGGTTGGTTCGAATCCCGGTGTCCCATATGGTCCCCCGTGCCTGCCAGGAGCTATTTCTGAGCAGACAGCCAGGAGTAACCCCTGAGCACAGCCGTGTGTGGCCCAAAAACCAAAACCAAAACCAAAAAATATATATAGCAAGAAGAAAATTTGAAAAAAATCATAATATCTGGGGTTAGAGTGGTGGCGCAGCAGTAAGATGTCTGCCTTGCCTGCGCTAGCCTAGGACAGACCCTGTTTTGATCCCCCAGCATCCTA
>PVKC010038637.1:0-12724 GCA_004027635.1 Crocidura indochinensis
TAGACAGAAGCAGAAACTGGGAGAGTTAAGTCTTATGCACCTATGGAGATCTACCCTCTGAAGTAACGCAGCTAAATAAGCATAATAATATGATCCACTGCATGCTGGAATGTTTAGACATGACACATGACCAGCTACTTTTTATTTTATTTTATTGAGACCACGGTGGATTACAGGTCTTTCACAGTTGTATTTTAGGTACATATTGACAGTGAATTAGGGCCATTCCCACCACCAGTGTTGACCAACTCCATCATAGCCCCCTGGACTACTAGTGTTTTGTGTTTAGCTTGTTATAGTTTGGGTCTCTTGGTTCTATTGTTGACTTTGACTTGGGTATAATTTATTCAGTGCTCCCGAGACCACTTGGGCCATTATCCACATTTTTTCTTTTCTCAATTTGCAGAAAAAATATAGAAATATGAGGCAGAACAAAATGATTCAGGTTCTAAGGTTCTATGAAAAAGGCAAGAGCCCCTATCTAGAAGATATAAATAAATTTAAAAGAAACAAACAAAAAAAGAAAGAAAAGGGGGTGCAATTGTGGCAAGGTTTTGTTTTTGTTTTTGTTTTTGTTTTTGCATAGGAGCAGTAAACATTGGGAAAATTAGAAAGGAAGTTTTCTTGGCCTAAGAAATACAGGATGGCTCTACTCATGAAGCACACTATTGTAAGACCAACTACAAGTTCTGGGAATGTTGATTGTCCAACCCCAAGGTCTTCCTTCATGGTTTCAGGAGAGAACTAGCTACTTCTGCATAAGTCCTAACTGCTCTATGACTCCTACATAGGAGTGCAAGCTAACATGAGTATAACAGCAAAGATGGAAATTACATGGTTAGTCAAGTCTACTACTCCCTTTACACTCTTGATCTTCTAGATTAACTCACCAACCATACTGAATTCAAAGTTCAATTACAACTTTACACTTACTTTTCCCATGAACCTACTACCACATCACTGGGTGAAGGTAAACTACTAAATATTTTATGTTATCAGAACCCCACATATAATGGTTTTGTGGCTGATATCTCCAGGGATGGTTTGGAGCAGGGGTGAGGGGCTACCTTTCTAGAAGTCTCAGCAGCCACACTTACAAACCACTGCTGTTGTGCCATGTGAGCTTCGTGTTCCCACTCCTCATATCCTCAAAAGTCCTGGATGTCACGACTATATATGTGGCTGAGTGACACCCCCATCATTTTATATTGACCTTGTAGTTGGAATATATCAAGTTACATGTGAGATTATCACAGAAGCCACATAAGCTCAATAAAGTCAATTTAAGAATATTTAACTATAAACAACTTATTAAACAAAAAACTTATAGAACACCATTGCAAGATATGACCATTTCATACAATTTTTGATAATTTATTACCATTTAGTTGTACCAAACAATATTAAGTAAATTGTTTATACTTACCTAGGTGTAGAGGAAGCTTCATACCCCAATCCCAGGGGATTGGGAACAAAGATATGGAAGAGACACTGACACCAGAAATAATTCACACCAAGTTAGGTGATAAAATAGGTTTTGGAACTTCCACCACAAGCTGTCAGCATGAGAAAGGGCACTGGCAGACAATCAAGCTGTGGGTCAAAACTCGAAGTCTCTCTGACCTGAGGTCTTTATTGGGAAGAGTAGGACCACCCCTATCCTACAGAGAATAAGAAGATGTAGAGGGCCAGTCCAGAGGTTCTACCCACCCAAGTGAAACAAGCACATGCAAAGAAGAACTATCCTGATTAGAGCGAGAACTTGATACTCCAACACTTAGTGGTAAGCTTTCAAAATTTGGGGAAACTGGTGACAAGGGTGAAGGAAATGTTGCACTCAGTGAGATTTGTGTTAGAATATTGAAAGCTGGAATAATTGTATTTGGAACAACTTTGTGAGCCATTGTGTTTAAAATGAAAGTAATTATATAAAATAGCTATAAGAATTTATATTAATATGATATTTATTATTTTATATAAAAATAAAATTATGTTTTTATGTTTTGTAGGGGTATTTTTGCAGATATTTTCCTGGCTCTCTGTTACCCTAATGATTCTTTGTTTATCTTGAAACCATGCTAAAGTTAGTTCTCTTGTCATATGATTATTTATTTTGCGGCATTTTTTCTATTTTCTGTTGTTTTCTGGAGCTTTTAGACACTTCATTTTGAGCTCTCCGACTTTAACTTCAGCAACTTTTACCCTGCTGATAAAACTTAAAAATGAATTTTTTATTTCATCTACCAAGTTTCCCAACTCTTTATTTTCTGTTTGTAATTTTTTCGTTTCTGCTTTTATATTCCTTTGTGTTTTACTGGCAGTTCTATTGTCTCTCTGAGGTTGTTGGACAGCTTAATCTTTTTCTCTCTCAAGTTCATTTCATAAAGTATATTTAGGGAGTTTGTACTGATTGGGTCTTTAGGATTACAATCTTCATTCACAATATAAGGTTTGTTTTTGATCTGCTTTACCTTGGTTCCTTTTGTAGTTTCTATGCATCTTTTCTGAGTTTTCTCTGCTAACAGAGAGGTTGCAGGTTAATTGTAAGTGTCTGGTAGATTATCTTGTGACTGCATGAGCGGTCACCCACTTGGGATACTCTGCCCCAGGTCATGGCTTCTGGCCTGTTCAGGGTTGTCCTGATATCCCATACATTTTAGCAGTTCAGGTTGCATTGCCTCTGATCTGTGCACAGTTCCCAGTCACCTATTCAGCAGGCTGTGCCCCTGAGTTTGGATTCTGACCTGTTTAATATTGGCTAGAATCCACTCCTTTGATCAAGTTGCTATATTGGTCTGTGTACACTCACCAGCTGGAAACCAATTGATAAAGTAAATTATATTTACTTATATTATATACTTAAAAGTTCTTTTATTCCTTATTATTTATTATTATTGCTGGATTTTAAACTCACAATCTCTTCATGTTTATTTTCTACTTCTATGACTAATCAACTGGTTTCTGTCATTAACTTCTCATTCAATATATATGAAGTCTTGAGTCTACACTAGACCTTGTATCTTGTCATAGATAGAGAAAGAAATGGACACAAAATGTACCCCAAACCAGTCAATAGACAAACATTGTGTGTTTAGCACTTGAAAGAAACATAAATATGCCAGAGAAATGAAGAATCAGATAGTGTTGGGTAGAGCTCTAGACAACAAGTTGCTATATCTTGGAGACTATGTGGGAAAGTATTCAGTAACGGAATTATAGGTTCTAACAGGAAAGATGGAGATCAAGGACTATATATAACCAGTTAAAATATAACCAGTTAGAAAGAAATGTGAGCATTAGGGAAATAGTAGGAGAAAGCATTCAGATAGTAGATAGAGCAGGTTACAAAGACCTTTAAATATCACTGGAAAGTGGTTATTGACAAACTGAGCATTGGGCTTTCAGAAGAAATATGACAGGGGAAGAGTTGGAGGTAATACAAGACTTGGTATGTTTTTATTTGTCCAAGAAAGGTGATAAAAGCCTGGGTGGAGATAGAGTCAAAACAAAAGAATTCACTTTTAATTTTTTATCTTTGAAGAGAATAAAATCAATAGAAACTGGTAAGACAACAGGCTTATGGGTAAGATAGAAGAAAAACCATGGTTTTGTTAGAGATACTAACTGAATAGTAACTGCCTTTATGAGAGAGGGCTAGCTATACATTAAGACATGTATGGAATTTTTCTGATGATAATTTTTAATCAAATATATAAATTTTGCCTATTAGCCTTTATGATTATTTTTACTAATCCCTGACTTTCACATTTAAGACCACATACTGGTGTACTGGTGACTATTATTACAACATTAGCTCTATTCTATAAACATTAAGATATATTTTCTTCTTTCATGTTGTCATCCTATTTTACTCTGTTTTAATCCAAAAGGTATAAACTATTTGGAGAACTTATACTAAATAAATCCCCAAACCTTACTTCAGTTACCCTGCCATGATGCCTAGCAAAATGCTCAGTATGCAGCAAACACATTCTAAGTCCTTCTTTTAGGACCCCAGAAAGAGTAGGTGGCAAAAGTCTTGAGGGAAAATGTAGGCAAAGAGATAAGACTTACCTATTCCCTCTTGCTTTACAAGAATATATGCCCTGCCTCCCTAGCAAGCAGTAGAATGGGGATGCTTGTTCCATGCGCACTCTTTTATGCTGCTGTTTTGAAATTGGATTTTCAAAAGCTTACGGGCAGGAGCAGGGAAATACATGAGGGTTGATGGAGTCAGAGAACGTGTTTCGGGGTTGAAATGTTTTTCCCTTATAATTTTCTTTTGCAGCATAGACATAGTTTTCTAATAACAGAGAAAACTTGTGGAGGGGATAATGAACTCGGCTGTTGCCTTTATGGAAGGAAATGGAACTGCTAGACCAAGAGGGGCTTGTTGGCAAAAGTATTACTGTGGTAGATATGGTCTGGGCAACAGAAAAGTATCTGACAGTGATAATTTCTGCAGACCCTGCTTGCAAGAGAGTGGGAGAAAAAGGGGGAAGCAATCAACATAAAGGATGAAAGAGGGGGAGGCAAGGTGTGAGGAAGAGGCAGTAATCTAAACCAGTGGTTATAGGAAGATCTTTCCAGAGGGAAGAAAGGGAATAAATGGAAAACACAAAACTGAAAACCTCAATGAATAGCAACCATATGGTAAAAATGTATATGTACATTTATTTCATTGTCCAGAAGCTTTGAGAACATCATTATTATAATATCAACAGCAAAAAAACAACATTTATATTAACATTATAATGCTAGTGAAATAATTTACCCACATTATTACTCAGAGGATATTGCATTTCAGGCATAAACTTCAACATAAAATATCTAACCCTGGTGACTTTTGACTTCATGAGGACATGTCTCAAAATGATGAGTAAAGGCAGAAGGTCCACTTGGGGTTATTCAAGGTCAATGAACAAAGTGTCTATTGACATGCCTATCATCTCTGGTTTCTGGGTGCTTTGGGGTCAATGTGCCCTTTTCTTTTGCACCAACATGTAGCCAGACCTTAGGGCAGTATGCAGCTCCAAGTTTCTGCACTGTGATGTATTGAGCACAAATCCCTTTCTTTTCTCATTTGTCTTTGGGGAAGATTTTCTATGATGATGAGCATATGAAGATGAAGACTGGAACAGGCAACTTTTACATGTTATATGAGAGAAACTTTTTAAAGGCCATTATGTAGTAAACCTTGCTTGGGTGAGGGGTAGAAATCTGTTCAGCCAATGTTCAATTCACAGAGTCTCCAAGATACTTCCTAGATCTAAGACTCTCTAGGATGATCCGAGTACCATCTGGAAGAAAGCCCCTTGGTCTTACTACTAGAAATAAATGTCTTGTACTAAACCCTCTGAATCTTCTTCCTGTTTGATCACTCACTGGGACTGGTAAATAAATATGAGCCCTTCAATTGATAGGTTGATTTCTAGAGAGTTGACACTCCACTGAAAGCCACAAAGAAAAATTTAAACCTCCTATCTTATGATAAATAATGGAAAGTAGAAGATACAAAATATTTCTTTTAACCTTAAAACATTATTTTTGTTTGTTTTTTGCTGATTTGATGGTGGACATAGTAAAAATAATGAAGAATTTATTATTTGGGAACCAGAAATATTGCAGTGATTGCCACATCTAGATTAAATTCTTGTGTTACTTTATCTACTGAGCATTTCTGGATACAACCCTGAATGCTCCCAAGCCCTGATGGGTGTGGTAGGGGTAATCCCTGATACTAATGGACATGAGCAGCATCACTGACCTAGTTAATTGATGGGTATCTGGGGTTCCCTGTGCATTACTTCAGAGCCCCTCTAAATTTACCATTTAACAGTCAGTGCTCTTAAATATACTTATATTGTTGAGTCAACATCATCTATCTCCAGAACTTTTGTGTTTCTGTCTAACTAGCATATCATTAATGGCATTATGCTTCATAATGGTCAGAGTTATATTACAGCAAGTAAGGCATTGCCTTAAACATGCCAACCCTAGGTTTCTGAGTTTAATATCTGGTACTCAGTATGGTCCCCTGAAAACCACCTTGTGTAAGATATGAGCATAAAGTCAGAAGGAAGTTCTGAGCACTGGCATGTCACACATATACACACACATAAACAAACACACAGTAAAATTACAATTAAATTATGACTTCTGAGGTTAGAGCTATAGTATAACAATAGTCAGAGCAACAATATAGCAGGTAGGGCCTTCCACCCAGAGTGGGTTCTCCCCATCCTATCAGTTATTTGACTTGCTAAAGCCTTTTAACAAACCCTGAGTACTTATTGCCTTGTGTAGCCCAAAACAAAACAAAACAAAAACCCCTAAACTATCAGATTAAGTGTAGTAAATTAATGATTAATATCTTATTAGGTAAACTCAATTTTATAAATTAAAGACTAAATATCTACAGGAATAATTAAATTATCTGTAAGATTGTACAGAAGAAAACAGGAGCTTTGTTGACTGAGCATAACCAGTTGATTCTCCTTTCTGCTGCTGCCTTGCTTAGAGATTTACAGAGTCTTTTAAGGTAATGTAAAGGAGATGTTTGCATATGAAATGAACAGAGCATGTAGCTCTCCAACTCATTTCTGCTCTTCTGGGAATAAAACATTGTTCAACAGGAAATATCTTTTTCTCATCCAATAGATGATTTAAATGTGAGTAAGAGAGACATAAACTCTCCAATTACTGCATAATGTCTAGGAATACATTAAGTTTATGAGCAACACAATGCATATACTGAGCTCCTCCCCCAGAAAAGTAAAGCACACACACCTATAACCACCAAATCTAAAAATGTGTTATTGGAGACACAGAAAAGAAATGTTGATAAAGGCTTTAGCAAGTCAAATAAATGCTAGGAATGGTGTTATTTTCCAAGCTCCCACTAGGTGACAGTGTTCTGATGGGCATATAGCTTTTATTTATAGGTGAAGAGAATCTACAGAGTAATTAAGCTATTTGTCCAAAGTCATAGAACCCGATGAAAATTAATGGATGTAAAAATTTAGTTCTGATTTAGCTGTTTTTTAAAACACACCCTTTCCCTACCTCAACCATTCTCCCAGCAGTGGGGAATATGTAGTTTGGAGCAATTAATGGAAGCACTTTGTTTAGCACCTAAGCAAAACCAAGGGGCACATGCAGTATGGCTTTTGCAAAGCTTCAAGACCAGAAAAAAAAATCAAAACATTGGTTTTTATGTTAAAATAGGCATTATGGAGTAGAATGTAAATTTTTCTAAGATAAAGTCGACAGCTTCAAAGAAACTATGACAGTTAGATGCTTTAGGCAATACTCCTGGACCCCTGGGGGGTGCTCAAGTTTCTGCTGTTAATGCTTCTTCCCAGAAAACTTGGAGTGATACAGCCCTGAATTAGAGCAGGAGAAATGGGCTTTGGAGATCTACCAGCCAGATCTTGAATTCCTTTTTTATTTGTCAGATCTAGGAACTGAAAAAAATAATATATATTTTTAAATTTTAGGAAAGTGATTTAATGCCTTTAGACATCGTTTTTACATCTGTAAAATAAAGGTAAAAGAAGTAGTGTATCAACCTTTACTGGCTTGGGGTATTAAATGCTATAGAATATAAATATATTATAAGTAGATATTTATAGTTATTTATTATTTATAAAGATTCATGGAGCATAGTAAAGACAATATTAAGTGACAAATAATATTGCTTAAAAGAGTATCATTAATGAGCTACTATATGCCAAGCACTTAGAGATAATTAAATGATAGTTATTCAAATTTTAATTAGTATTTTTATGATGGCTACATACCACCATTTTAAGGGGAGTTCAACAGATTTTCTTTCTTTGTTTAATCATTTTGGCAGCCAGAGAGACAGTATGGCAGGTAGGGCATTTGCCTTGCATGCAGATAAATTGGATTAGATCCTAGCATCCCTAATATTTCTTTGAGCACTTTTGGGAGTAACTCCTGAGTAAAAATACATGAGTTAGCCCTGAGCACTACCAGGTATACCAACAAACCCAAAAGCAATAATAATAATTTTGTAATTAATTAAATAGCCATGATTTTCAAAGTTATTTATAGTTGAGTTTTAGGCACATGAAACACCAATTTTACCAGCAGCATCAACTCTGTGCACTAGTGTTTCCAGGTCTCCATTATCCTCCACCCTCAATGCCACGACCCTCACTCCTTAACCTAGCACCTGTACAGGAATATACATCACTTTGCTGAGTATCTATATCACATCTTCATACTCCATTTATCTGTCATTGGATACTGAGGTTGATGATATCTTAGCTATTGAACTATGTGCAACAATAAATAATGAACATACTTAAACATAATATTTATTTAATTGAAATTATTATTTACAAAGCTATTATAGTTAAGTTTTAGACACATAATATCAATCTCAATACCACTGTCAACTTCCCTCTACCAATATTCACATACTCCCTCCCTTGCCTATCACCTTGACAGGCTTTGACAGATGCATTACAAAGTTTGGTAGTTGCAGCTTAAATCTCGTGTTTTCAGTGTTCTTGAGCTTGTGTTTTGGGTATATGGTATAGTACTCATTCATATCACCAGTATAACTGAAACCCTGATTTCAGTTTCCAAATTATTACTTTCTCATTTTTCTTCTCTCCCTGATTTCTTTCCTTCTTGCTCTTTCTCATTACTAAACTTGAGTCATGGGTGATCTAGACAATCTTTCTCTTTATTCAGTATACCACAGATCAGAGTTAATCCCTTTGTTTTCCTTCTTATTTGCTTGCTTCACTCAATACACCTTCCAGTCCCAATCAGGTTACAGCAATTGCATGATTTCATCATTCCTTACAGTTTACATAGTAATCTGTAATCTGTTTGTCATCAGACTCTAAAGTAGAGTCACTTAGATTTTACTATGTGTAGCAGTGAAAAATGGTCTATATGTCCTGTAAAATTAGTGTTTGTAGTTCCTGATGGGTAGATTTCCAAATGTGGATTCACTTCAATATAGTTTCATTGATTTAAACTTTCTTTTGCCATTTTACCACTTTCAAGCATGTATCATTAAAAGACAACATTTTGAATTGTTTGAGCCAAATTACAGTTTCTGAAGTTGTAAGTTTTTCTGATGCAAAGAAGAAATATCAAGTAAGGTGTAACCTTAGTCAATCTTTACCTGTCTTCTAGGGCCCCCTGATTCTCCAAGTTAACCCTATTTCATTTCACATACAGAATTGTTACAAGTTGTTTGGGATAACTATTTAGTTTGTGCATGTTTTCTATAATAGGAATAGATTTTCATAAATATGTAATCTTAGAGACCCTTCATCTCCAAAACATAAACTTTGTGTCTGTTCAAGGAACACGCCTTTTTTGTAATTATGAGCACTATACCTTCTCAATAGGGACACATTCTACTTTATACCAACTATCATTAGATAAGTATGAATATCTCCTGTTTGTCACCAATGGTTCTTCCTAAATATTTAGAGATAGACACCATGAATTCTGAGTCAGGGTTGGGGATGCAGAAGCATGATGTAATATCCATATCTTAAACTTGAGCCTCAGAAATCACTATACTCCAAATAAAACAGTCACGTCTAACTATTTTGGAACTTTGATGTTCAGTATATATGGGTTTAACTAGAGGTTTTCTGTCAACAGTAATATTCCAGTGGCCATAGTGACTGGATCATGACTGCACAGCATTATGCTATTCCACTATTTCACTAACCTCTTGAAGCTTCATGTCACACAGGATCTTGTTCATTGTCTTTTAGGAGAGCTTCCCAAGTGTTGATAATAGAAGATACATGCTCTATCTATGCCTACTGCGTTGCAAGTAAAATTGCAAGTATTCTGAAGTAAGGAGGAGAGGTGAGAGGAGCGGAGCCTCATACCTGAATTTAGGTTCTTAAACAGAACTACCGTATTTTCCAGCATATAAGATGACCTGGCGTATAAGACGACCCCCCAATTTTACAGTTAAAACATAGGTTTAGGCCGATATTTGCTGTATAAGACAGAATATTCCTGTGCTGCAACTGTATCTTCAAAAGTGAACAAATCACAACAAGCAAAGATCTAAAGATTATACTGTAATAGACATCCTCTCTGACTCTGGCCAATCCGAGCAGACATTTTACAATGTAGATTCAGGTACAGAACACTGCATAATTTGCATGCATAAAAAGCCTGCTTGGATTGGCTGAGTTAGAGAGGCGGTCCGAGCAGCCTGGCAGTGATTGTTGCAGGATCGAGTTGGAAAATTCGTTTTCTGGCAATATTCAGACAATTTTCATTTAGTGGCATATTGAAACATTTTTCAGGATATACTCGGTGTATAAGACAACCCCCGATTTTTGATTGACATTTTTTGTTTCAAAAGTCTTCTTATACGCCAAAAAATACGGTATCTGGATTCAAAAGACAAAGTACAGCTTCATCTTTTGGATATATCAGTTCATTCCTCCATTCTTGGAAATTTCCCTGTAATTGAGATAGGGAATGTTGCATGCCCCAGGGTCTCACCATAGTTGCTGCTTTTCCTAGGTATCCAGTTAAACCACTGTAACAACTGGAGAGTCAAATAGATGTACCATATTCGGGTCTGTATTTATTTACTAAGAACCCCCCCAATTCAAATTTAAGGTGCAAGACTCTCATCTTTTTCACAAACGGTGGATGAACTGGCTGTGCTTCTATCCATAATCCTTTTTACTGTAAAAAATGCATTCATATATATTATCTTACTTGCTCCTTTTATGAACTTTGTATTGAGCCTGTTTTTTTTTAATCTATTGTACATTTCTCAGAGCACAAAAAGAGTGTGAAAGGAGTAAATCTTAAGCTTTAGATGTAAAGGACAGATCCCAATTGGGAGATAGTAGTGTCAATAGTTTATGCAGAAATATCAACAATGATCAAGGCCTTTGGATATGATACACATATTTGCAGGCATCTGTGTGTACATATGTGTGTACATAAAAGTATTGAGTACTGGATAAAGTTGTCTCTTAGATACCCAGGCTAGAGATGGGGAGAAAAATTTATAAATATTCCAGGATTGAGAATTGTTTCATTGTTTTATTACACAGCAGGGGTTTCTTGGTTCTGTCACTAATCCTTTGGTAGGGGAAAAATAATTCTGGCATCATTTATCCACCTGCTGATGAAGGTCAAGAAACTGTTTCTTTACCATAAATTTCCAGTAGGAGGCAGATAAAGAAGTCAGTGGAGGGGCAGCCACTCAGTTTACTTTCCTCTAGCTGTCAATCCAATGCATTCTGCAGAGAGGAAACAGTTTAGACATCATCATTAGCCAAGACTTTACCAATAAGGCAGGGATTGTAAAGTAAAGGGTGTTATTCCTGACTCTTTCTGGCTGAGGGACCTGGAGAAATGTCTTGAGAGGATAATACTCACTCCTTAAGAGTCCCTACTGCTTCTGAGCAACACTATATTTAGACACTTCTTCCCCTGATTTCTTAGGCAGGAATTGTCTAAGGTCACATTGATCTCCATCAGAACCAGCAAAGGTGATACAAAAAGCAAGTCTCAAAATGAGTTAAAGGATCAGAAAATAATCAATGGTGAACATGTGGTTCCAGTAAAGTTCCTGGTACCTATGATGATAACATTCGGGGAGCACTAATCACTTCCTCAAGGGTAAAATGACAACATCAAGACTGCTGGTCACAGGGAGAAAAAACCTTGAGCAAGGTAGGGACTGAATGAAGAAAGAAAATGTAGGAAATTGAAGTAAAAGTGAAAGGAAAGCTGTGGAGATAGTAAATCTGGCAAAGGGTGAGTTGGGCTGAATTTATAGATAAGACTAAGAGTCTACAGTCTTAGAGAGTCCATTACTCAAGATAGTGAATTCAGATAGAATAAAACCTTCATGCATTTCCTATACCTAGACCCTAAACTGTAGGAAAGAAACAGAAGAACCTGGCTCACAGAGACCTAGGGGCACAGAGAAATAACAATTGAGAGCCATAGCACCAACAGCACTCGGCTTTGCCTCGGGCCTTGGATTAGGTAGTCTCTAGTGACATGTGTCAAAAGGTATACGCATTTATTAACTCACAGTTTCTGTGGCACACCATCCTTATTCCAAGTAACTTGATCCTTTGCCAAGGCTCCCTGTGACAATTATAGAAAGAGTAGGGATGTCTCCATTGGAGGCCCACCTCTTTTCTAGGCTGATTAGGTACTGGCAGAGTGCAGAATAATGACTTCAGTGTTTCCTGTCCTCCTATTGCACCTCCCTGCAGGGCAGGGTTAAACTCACAGCATACTTCTCTCTCAGCTCTACAAGTGGCAGTGTAGTCCTTCCTATCTGCCATACTGGTATGGTCCTCTGTACTAAGCAAAGGTCAGATACAGACTATCAGTTTCCCCCCGCCCCTTGGTTGTATCTTGAGCAGATCATATTTTCTGGGCATCATGCTTATAAAATAACACAAGTAATTACTACAGTGAGTTGGTTATACCTGTAAGACTCTAAAACATGCCAAACCCAGAGTAATATATAAAACACTGACACAGTAAATACTCAATAAAGGAGCCAGCATGTAAGCACCAAAGGCAGGCCAGGTACCAGATGAACTCAATCTGTGTTGGCTCCTCTTTTAGGGGCCAATATGTGGAAAGATCTTGAATTTTTGGTGAGCTATTAGACACACACACACACACACACACACACACACACACACACACACACACA
>PVKC010038638.1:0-12710 GCA_004027635.1 Crocidura indochinensis
AACTAAACTTTTGCTTCGTTTTCTCTCACACCTGAGTTCCCGCTTCAATTTGTTCATTCAATTGCCATTGCTCTTCTTTACATAATTTGCATTTTACATTTTACATAGCACATGTTGTTATTATTGTTATTATTACATAATAATGCACATTACATAATACATTTTCTGTGTGTTATGATCTTCTCATGATTATATTATGTACCATATTACTATATTAGCCACAATGTAATGGTATTAATCACTTCCTAAGCTCTCACTGTACTTCTTCAATAACCATGTGTATAGTGGTGGAGGCCAAAGTGGTGGCAAAAGCTGTAGGGTGTCTGCCTTGCACACACTAACCAAGGATGAACTGTGCTTCGATGCACCAGCATCCCATATGGTCCCTGAAGCCAGGAGCATTTTCTGAGCTCATAGCCAGGAGTAACCCCTGAGTGTCATCAGGTGTGGGTCAAAAGCCAAAAAAAAAAAAAAAAAAAAAAAAACCTAACAAAAACATATATTCAACGTGCCATGATAATCTTTTCCTTTTTTTTTTTTTTGGTTTTTTGGGTCACACCCGGCAGTGCTCAGGGATTACTCCTGGCTCCATGCTCAGAAATTGCTCCTGGCAGGCACGGGGGACCATATGGGGCACCGGGATTCGAACCGATGACCTTTTGCATGAAAGGCAAACGCCTTACCTCCATGCTATCTCCCGGGCCCGATAATCTTTTCCTTTAATAAAATATAAATTTTAAAATAAAATGCCTTAACTTAGGCTCTACTTTTAAATAATTATTAGAATATGGTGTTATATATTATGCATGTCATGTATTTATAAATGATTAAATTAGTGAAGATATACTTCAAAATTATTTGGGTATGAATAGTAGAATGAAATGCTTTCAAAATTAAGTCATCAAACTTTATTCATTGCAATTTAAGAGTGGTAAGGGATAAAATTTGCATAGATGCATGTGGATACTTACATTATACATACCTACATTATAATTAGTATATATGTAAATTAATCTTGCAATTTTATGTTTAATATGTAAATAGATAAAAACCATAATTGAATTTTTACTTTTCTGTACACAAATTTATACTGAAAACTATTTTCTAGATATAAGAATAGTGAAAACTCTTGGTCTGTGGGTATATTGATACAGTAATAAACAATTAAAACATAGTTAACCTGCAGCTAATGAACAATACTCATGATTAAATTGTACTAGCAATAAAATGAAGAAAATACCAAAAATATAAGAAACACACTTTTAGAAAATATAAGTAAATTGAAAAGGGTTCAGATTAATTTCAATTCTAAATGTCTTTTTTGGGGGGCATCCTTTTGATGTTCAGGGGTTACTCCTGGCTAAACACTCAGAAATTGCCCCTGGCTTGGGGGGGGCCATATGGGACCCCAGAGGATTGAACTGCCGTCCTTCCTTGGCTAGTGCTGGCAAGGCAGACACCTTACCTCTAGCGCCACCTCTCCGACCCCAAGTTCTAAATGTCTTAATTAAAACAATAAAGTATGTATACAGATAATGGTTTGGGGGTCACACCTGGCAGCGCTCAGAGATCATTCCTGACTCTGCACTCAAAAATAGCAGCTGATGGGTTCGAGTGTGACATATAGGATGCCAAGGATTGAACCCAGGTGGGCTACATGCAAGGCAAATGCCCTATCTGTTGTATTAGCACTCCGGATCCCAAAGGTATGATTTTTTTTATTTGTTTTTGGTATTTGGGCCACACATGGGGGCACTCAGGAGTTATTTCTGGCTCTGCTCTCAGAAATCATGCCCCTGGCAATCTCTGGAAACCATAGGGATATCGGGAATCAAACCCAGGTACGTCCTGGGATGGCCTAGCACAAGGCAAATGCCTTAGTGTTATGCTATCTTTCCAGCCTGGTATTTATTTTTAATCTAGCACCATGCAAGTTGTACACTGAGAAGGCCTTTAAAATGCTGGGTGAAACCATCTCCTCTTTGGTTAACATGATTGCTATAAAGAAAGGGAAAATAATCATAGTCATGCTATCTAAAAGAAAAATGAAAAAAGGCATTTCTCCCATCTTAACACAAGTTCCAATAGATATATTTTTCTCTCTTGATTTTTATAACAAATTCAATCTGGAAGATAACCCAGAAAACAAACTTAATCTGTTCATGAGTTCAAAGCATTTCATAATTACATAAGGTGGCACATCAAGTAGGCATTGATTGTTAGCATTAGTCAGGAGTATATAAACACTTATAAATATTGCATGCAGAAGAGAAACTGCACTTAGATGCATGATTAATAGTCCTGTTGTTGGTAATCTATTGTATCTCTTTTGCATGGAAAAAGCAATTAGAAACACATTTCCGACTATCCCAGACAGACCTTAGATGTTTCATAGCGGAAAATTAAAATTTTAGACATTGCAAAGAGTATATTAAATGTATTTTCAGTTACCACAGAACACTAATATCTGGGGTCCTCAGCAAATTGATAAAGCCACAGTTAAAATAATTCTTTTTTCTTTTCATGAAACATTTTTTAAAGTAATGACATTATTTAATATAAAGCGGATTTTGTACATATCTGTGTTTCTGTGCTGTGAGCAAAAAGGGGAAAGAAAAGATTCCCTCACTCCAGAAAAAAGTAACATTACTAAATAAATTTACATTTCTGACAGTTTTATCATAATAAACATACATGCATTTAGGAATATTAAAATATGATAAAACAGGACTGGTGAGATAGCACAGTGGTTTGCCTTACACGCAGCTGATCCAGGACAGACTGGTTCAAATCCCAGCATCCCATATGTTCTCCAGAGCCTGCAAGAAGTGATTTTTGAGCACAAAGCCAGGAGTCATACCTGAGCGCCACCGGGTGTGACCAAAATAAAAAAAAAAAGGAAATAAATATGAAAAAATGACAGTATTTTCAAATCTCTGAATAAATTTAACTTTCATAATTATTGAGAAAACCTTTGTTGTACTCGTAGAGTTTTTCATTATATCTACTACAAGCTAGATATCATAAATAAGGTAAAGCATTCTGGACAAAGAAATTCAATCAGTTTTTATTGGAAAACAATTATGAATCATCATCACTTATTCTGAGGAAAAGTCGTAGCCTAGGAAAACTTAAAATAAAAGATAAAATATACTAAATTCAGTTCATATCATTATAATTACATTAATATATTTCACAGGGCATTTGGTTTTTTTGCTTTTAAATTGCCTAAATTAACATGATACTTTTTACAGCAGATAAATTAGGTCACAAAGGGGAAAATTCTAAATTTAATTCTCACTAATAACCACATATTTTCTTAATTGCTTACAATTGTCTTTTCCAATGTTAACACGATCACTAAACCCAAGTAGTTATAATAAAAAAACACATTATCTTACAAATTTTAGATGAATTCTTACTTTTTATTTACTTATAAAACATACAATAGTACTTTTTCAAAATTTAATATTAATTCTGAATCATATAAGATAGAAATTATTATTAATATAAAAAGAACTTGATGATATAAAATACTGAGGTAGGGGACTGAAAGTATATAGGTAAAATGACTCTCTTGTATGTGAGTGGCATAGGTTTGTCTGTTTTCCACTATATACCTTATGGTTTCAGATCTGATAACAAGTTCTTTATCTATTTTGATTTTTGATTAGCCCTTTGAGTACAGTATTAAAGGGAATTTTGAATTCACTATTTTGTATGTAGCTTACCAGTTTACCAAAAAAAACACTTTTTGAAGAGACTTTGGTTGCTCCACTTTGTTTTTATTGTCCCTTTAACAAAGCTTAATTGGTTATTTACCTGGGAGTTTGTCTAAAAATATTCAAGATTGTTCCATTGGTCTTAGGGTCTGCATTTATTCAAATACAATATTGTTATGATGATTACTACTTTAAGTACAATTTAAAGTTGGGAATAATGATCCCTCCCTTCTTCTTTTTCCCCAAAATAGCTTTAACTATTATTGGATATTTACTGTTTCATATGAATTTCAACAATGTCTGATTTAATTATTTGAGAATATAGTGGATATTCTTATAGAGATTGCACTAAATCTGTTGATTTACTAAAAGCAGCTAATTTAATGCTTTGGGAATATTTTCATTTGAATGATATTTATTCTCCCAATCTATGAGCAGCATATGTCTTCATTTCCTTGTATCCTCTTTTATTTCTTGAAGCAATGTTTTGTTACTCTTCATTGTATAGTTTTTACCCACTTTAATTTACTCCGAGGTACTTGATTTTTCAATATGATTTTTAATATCTTTCATATCATTAATTATTTGTATATAAAAAGCATGGATTTTTGCATATTGATTTTTTTAGCTTGCTACAAGTCTATTTGAAGTGCAGAAAAGTGTTCTAGAAGCTTTGTTGTAGAGTTTGTCGGATTTTCTAAATATAGCATCATGTCCTCTGCAAACAATGAGAACAAGTTTTCTTCCTTTCCTTTCTGGATGATCTTGGTATCTTTTTCTTGCCTAATAGCTATGGCAAGTACTTTCAGTACTATGCAGAACAAGAGTGAAGGAGGAAACTTGTTCTGCCAGATCTTAGAGGAAAGATTTTTAGCATTTGCCCATTTAGTATAAAGTTTGCCTTGGGCATTGGTAAAAGACTTTGAATATATTGAGTAAATTTTTTTCAATTCCCATCTTTTTGAGACTATCATAAATGAGTGCTTAATTTTGTCAAATGCTTTTCTGCATCTATTGATATAATCTATAATATTTTATTTTATCTTATTGTGTATTATATTGATACTTTATGGTATATAATATACACATTTGATGTGTATAACACATATGTATTTGCACATATTTACTTTATGATGCATTATACACATATTTTATGGTATATTATATTATTTTATCATTATGTTATTACATCATTGACTTGCATATTTTAAATCATTCTTGCATCTCTGGAATAGATATTACTTGTTTATGGTTTATAAACTTGATAAGCTGTTAGATTCTATTTGCTAGTATTTTGTTGAGGATCTTGAATCTATGTTCATTCATGACATTGGCCTATTCTCTCTTATTATTCATTTTTCATGGTGTCTGTTTTTGATGTTAGTTTCATAAAATCTATATGAGAGTGTTTATTTTTATTTCCTGGAAGAGTCTGGAAAGAACCTAGAACGTCTAAATGGGTAAAATATTAGTGGTTAGACATTCATTCATTGAGTTTTTTTCACTATATACAACCACTGTTTGTGTCGGGGAGATGAGGTTTGCTATGATAAATCTGCTTTAAATATCAAGGGTGTTTCTTTCAATGTGATATTGTTTTCTGATTTTTCTGCTTCATGTATCCCAGTGGTCCTCAAACTACGGCCTGCGGGCCACATGCTGTAATTGTTCCCATTTTGTTTCTTCACTTCAAAATAAGATATATGCAGTGTGCTTAGGAATTTGTTCATAGTTTTTGTTGTTACTAGAGTCCGGCCTCCAATGATCTGAGGGACAGTGAACTGGCCCCTTGTTTAAAAAGTTTGAGGACCCCTGATGTATCCTATTTCAATCTGTGATTTTTATAATTGTGACTAGCTGTTCCATGGAATGCTTTTATTTAGGTCTCTTTTAGATAAGACTCTCTGTTCTACCAGGTGCATGCATTCTGAAGCTTTGGGAATTCAGCAATGATGTTCTTGACTTGATTCTTCATGGGGGTTTTCTTCTTGGTCTCTTGGACCTCAGTCATTCATATTTTGTTTCTATTAAACTTATCTCAAAGTTCTATCATTGTATATTTGCTTATTTTGAGTTTTTTACATTACGTTTGCTTATTTGAATGCTATTTTCCAACCTTTCTCTTGTATGGAGATGTTATGCAGCTCATCTTCCAATTTAATAATTTTACTAAATTTACTAATTTTGTTCTCAGCAGCTGTTACTCTGCTGGTGAGGACTTCTAGTGAGTTTTGTATTTTGCTTGTAAGGTTTTCAGTTCTATCATTTCTGTTTGAAGTTTTCACTTTTCTCTTGCATCTTGCTGAAAATCCATACCATAGATTTTTGAGTTCCTTGAATATCCTTCACACAACCTTTTAAAGTACTTGCCAGAGAAATCTTATAAGTGTCTGGGGCTAGCTGCATCTTCAGAACTAACATCCTCATTCACTAAACATTGTGGAGTTCTTTCTGCTGTACTCTTTGCAGTGATATTCTTATGTGTTGTTCTGGGTCTTATTGACTAGAAAAAGTACATGACTATGGTGTAAAGCACAGATGCTGAATTTGAAGTGGAGTTGACATGCTCTTCTCACTGAGCATTGGTCTAGCTTTGTGTTTTGAACATTTATTCATTTATCTCTCAGGCAACTATTCTTTTGGCATACTGGTCTTGTCTTTTCTGCATCATGGGTCTAGTCTTTTTTCCCCTTTCCATTTTTCTCCTAGATGTTCATCTCTTGGTGTGTTGTACTGCTTTTATAAAATCCTTTATAGTTAAATTTATAAATTAATTTTCAAGCCTAAATATTTGTTCTATATAGTTGCTCAGAAGAACTAAAAAGCTTGACTTGGTATCTGAACGACAGCATAGCAGTGGGGCATTTGCCTTGCACACAGCCAACCTGGGTTCTATTCCGGTCATTCCATATGGTCCCCGAGTCTGCCTGTAGTGATTTCTGAGAACAGAAAAAGGAATAACCACTGAGCATTGCTGGGTGTGACCTAAAAAACAGAAAATAAAAATAATAGTTTGACTTATTCAATATCCTCTTAAATGTTTATTATAAACAGTGAATTTGTTGAAAACACATTTCTCCAGAAGAATGTTGGAGAGATCTAGATATGTGGTTTGAGTATTGTACCTTTCTGACAGCTTTGTGACAGAGCAGTATTCCTAATTGCTATCTATGTAGCTGAACACATATTAATTTTTCTCATTGCAAATTGGTTTTCAGCTTTATTGTCTTCCAAGTCAACCTATGACACTTTAGGGGCTGTATCAAGAATGTACTTATGAAATAAACATTGATTATTATATTTGAAGCTATGATTTAATTATATCATGTATGGCAACCCAACATTTTGCCAAGAATTTGACATGTAAATGGCTCATTTTATGTGTGTTTTTTGTGTGTAGTTACTGCAGAGCTGTTTGTATTCCACTGATCATGATAAAAATATAACCTGACTGTGAGATCATTCATAATTTTCAAATGTACATTGAGACATGTATTTTATCTCTGCATTTTTTCTCATGGTCTTCTGTTATTTATAAAACTGCTTACCTTCTAGATTCTGAAGGAAAAGAAAGCTTTGGGCCGCTTCATCTCTGAGAATGATTTCATCTGTAGTTGCTTCCATTCCCTCTAGTGCTATTTCATTGAATAGATTTGTTTTTCTTCAGTGATTTTGAGAACATAGAGACTAAACTGCACATTAAATATTACCCACCTGCAAAAACTCTCGAAGGACACTAAATAAAGTAACCATGCCATGCAAAAAAATATCGTTTCTTAGATATAAGGTTAGGACTATACAAAGGATCATGTGCATAGGTAAAATTAAATGACTCATGTTGCTTATTTGAAGGGAATAAATAATGTAAAACAAAGAGAAAAAATGGGCTTTTTTGGGAACGGGGCAATAGCACAGCAGGTAGGGCATTTGTCTTACACTTGGCAGACCTAGATTCAGTCTCTGGTCCCCTGAGCTTGCCATGAGTGTGATTCCTGAGCCAAGAGTAAATCCTGAGCATTGTTGGGTATGGCCGCCAAACAAAACAAAATCATACTTGCTTAATAATAGAAGGAAAAAAAACTATTCTGTTATATATATAATATATATAGATCCATATATACATATACACACAAATATATATACATATATATGCATATGTGTTTGTGTATCTGTGTGTTCATTTGTATCAGGCCTCATGCTTTCTAACTCTAAATATTAGCTTTGGTTTTAAATTTTTCTATAGTTAGACATGGCTTAATCTCCCCCCTTCCTTTCTTTTCCATGTCTATTGTTAATGTCTCTTCCTTTTACTTTCCTGTTAAAAGTATTCCTACATACCTGTTTCTTAAAGCACTTGGCAAATTTACTATGTTCTGTATGTTCCTGAAGTGTCCTTTCCAAATGACTTTCAATGTTACAAGTTGGTAATTTCACATAATTTCCATAAATGTTTTTCTGTGACATATATATTATGAAGAACATATATGTACATGCTTTAAAGAATGTAAAAATCAATGTCCCATTATTTAATATACATATATCATTAATTTATTTTAAAATATTCGCATTAAATATCTTTTTGTGATTTTCTACTAATTACATTCTAATAGATTTATAGAAGTTTATTTATTTTTTTAACTGAACCACTGAGATACACAGTTGCAAAGATGTCTATGACTGAGTTCCAGTTATGCCATGGTCCTTCTCCCAACCCTTTACTAGTGCACATTTACTACCACCAATGCCTCAGTTTTTCTTCCATGATCTTCAGACTTCCTCTATGACAAATATTTTTCTTGTGTCTCAATATCTTTTTCTCTCTCTCCCTTTACATTGTAGGCTGCAATATTCTAACTAAAGTGGAAACATCTATATAATTTTAATACCTTTCAGCACCCAGTTCTTGTCCATAGTGATCATTTCTAATTATCATTCTAATTGTGATCCCTTCTCTGTCATAACTGTACTCCCTCTTTCTTTGTGGCAAGATTTCTACCGTGTACTAGTCCTCTTAAACCTGGCATCCATTGTTGGATATTATTACCATACTATTTTATTTATGTATGCATATATATGTGTATCTATAAACATATACATATCTCACAAATAGTATGTTCTTTCTACTTCTTCTACCCCTCCTCTTTTGTCTTCTTTCACTCAGCATAATTCTATATCCATCTATGCATAAGCAAATTTAATGACTTAATTTATTTATAACAGCTGCATAGTATTTCATTGTGCACCTCCACCAGTTTATTCACTAATCTATTCTTGATCACTTGAGTTTTTCTATATGCTAGCTATTACATGTAGTACTGCAATAAATATAGGAGAGATGGCATTTCTGCATTTTGGAGCCCAAGATATTTTCCAAAGGATGATATTTCTTAGTCATATGGAAGTTCAATTTTTAATTTTTAAAATTTTTAAAATTTTTTAAAATTTTTTGAACAATGTCTATACTGCTTTTCAGAAAGGCTGGACTAGTTACATTTCCAATACAGTAAATGAGAGTCCCTTTTCAACTACAATCATGAAAACACAGTTTTTATTTTTCCTTTTTTTGGCAACACTCAGTGATGTTCAGGGGTTACTCCTGGCTGTGCACTCAGAAATCACTCCTGACTTGGGTGAACCATATGGGAAATTGGGGATCGAACCCAGGTCCGTTGTGGGTCAGCAAATGCCCTACCACTGCGCTACTGCTCTGTCCCCTTTTTCCTGTGTTGCTGTCTTAATATTGCTTTGATTTTTATCCCTCCAAATCATTTGTGACATGTAGTGTTTTTTTTTTCAGGTGCCATCTGCAGTTCTTTGAAAACATTATGTTTATCTCTTCTCTCCTAGTTTGATAGAGTTGAATATTTTTCTTGTAAAGCTAAACCAGTGATGTTTATATATATGCATATATATTAGATATTAACCTGTTATCAGATGATTATCAGGTTACCAATGGGTAACTTTCTATTCTGGTCACTATTTTCTCTAAAATGAAGAAGCTTCCTAGTTTTTATAGGCGCTTCTATTTGCTTGGTCAATGGCGTTTTATCACTTAAAATGCTGTTAACTTCAATGTCATGACGAGTCTTGCTAACACATATTTTTTATGAATATATAAATATACATTATGATTTTAGGTGTGATAACAAAGTCCTTAATATATATTGATTTGACTTTTGTGCATTGTGTAAAAAGAGTTCTCAGTTAATTAAATTGGTTTTTTGCTGAAGAGTCTTCTGAAGTCTGTGCGTGAAGAGGCTTTCCTTGTTCAGCCTAATTTTTTTGCTCCTTTGTCAAAAATTGACTTATCAGATACCTGGGGATCTGAGAGTCCGTCTTTATTCTAATAATGTCATTTTAATTACTACTAATTTGTATTACAATTGGGAAATGTGATGCTTTAACTATTTTAGTCTATTATATAAAATTTAGAAGTGCTTGACCCATTTCTTTGAAAAACATCCTGGGTATCTTTATAGGAGCTATATTGAATCTATACAATGCCTTGGAGAGTATTTCCAAGGCATTCTTTATTTATTATTTTTATTCTTTATTTATTATTTTTTTAATTTTAATCTTAGTGGTTTACATGATATCCTTGCAATCTATGAGCAGGGCATATGTTTTTATTTCCTCCTGTCTTTCCTTATTTATTGAAGTAGTGTTTCATAGTTCCAGTTTTAACACTTGTGAATAGGGTATTTTTCATGTCTTTTCCTTCATTATTTGTATATATAAGAAGTCATTGACTTTTGTGTTAATTTTGTGACCTGCCACTGTACTGTAATAATCTATTGTTTCTAGAAAAAAATGTGTTTTCTTTAGCACTTTCTAAATATAGTAAAATAGCATCTGCAAATAGTGATAGTCCGAGTTCTTCCCTTTTATTTTAATGCCCTTGATATATTTTTCCTATCTATTTTCTGTGGCAAGTACTTTAATAATATATTGACTAGAAGTGGTGAGCTTAGGTAAATGTCTCTTGTGCTAGATTTTAGAGGATAAGCTTCTAATTTTTCCCTAAAATATTTCTTTACTGGAAGATTGTGCTAACTAGCTTTAATGATATTGAAGAAAGTTCCTTCAATTCCCGAGTTGGTGCTAAATCTTGTCAAATGCTTTCTCTACATCAATTGATCTGATCAAATAATTTTGTGGTGTTTTTTATTGATATGGTATATTATTTTGATTGACTTGCACTTGTTAAAATGTCCTTGTGTGCTAACAATGAATCCTACTTTATCTTTTTGTATGCTCTTTATAATAAATTTTTGAATATTATTTGCTAATATTTTATTGAGGATCTTTGAATCTGAGTTATTAAGGAGGTTGATTTATAATTTTCTCCTCTCTTTGGCACGTCTGTCTACTCTTATACCAGTGTGATCTTACATTCATATATATTGTTTGGGAATGCTTCTGTTTCTTCAATTTCCTGGAAAAGTATAAAAGGTTTGGCAACAGATCCTTTTTAAGGTTTGAAAGAATTTAATAGTTAATCCGTCTGGGACAGGGCTATTGTTTAAAGGAAGATTTTGATTACCATGTCAATTTTTTCCAAAAGTAAGTTGTCTGTTCAGTTATTACAAATCATAATTTTTGAGGTAACTATTAGGTATGGTCTGAGACATAATTTCCTTGATTTATAGTTGGATATATCTATATCCTAGCAATATTTGTTATACAGAATTTCTTTTTCAATCATATCCTTTTGACTCCATTTAAAATTTTATTTTGAATCCTGTCAAAGTGTGGCCCATAACATTAATCTTTCTCTGAATCTATTGTTTGCATTTTTTGGCTTAAGTCATTTTGTTGATGAGGTCTATTACATTAATTGATATGCATATATTGAACCAAACTTGTATTTCTGTAATAAATTCCATTTGGTCATGATATAAATCCTTTTAATATATTGTAAATCTCTGATTTATTTTATTTAGTAAAATTTCATTGACTTTCCATAGGCTTAATGGTGTGTGTGTGTGTGTGTGTGTGTGTGTGTGTGTGTGTGTGTGTGAAATATCTGCTTACCTACCTGAGTTTTAATTTCGCCTCACAAAAAAGTGTTTGAAAGATTTTTATTTTTTGTTCTTGTTGGGCCTCACCCAACATTGCTCAGGGAGTACTCCTAGCTCTGTGCTCAGAAATTATTCCTGGCAGGCTCAGGGACCATATGGAATGGGACAGATCTAACTAACCCAATTATGCCTTAATAAAGGCAAATGCTCCACCGTTGTGCTATCACTCTGGCTCCAGATTTTTCTTTTAAGTGACCTTTATGTATAGGTAATAAGAAACTTTTATGGTTTTTGTGTAAATCATTTGTAACCATGAACATGTAAAGTCTTCTTGAGAGAGACTTCAATTTCCTTGCTCATAAAGGCCTATTCAAGTTATTTTCTTTCTAATTCAATCTTGGGTATTTTATTTTTCTAAAATTCATACTTTTTTTCTGGTTTCACCAACACAGTGGTATAAAGCTTCTCATAGGACTCTCTAACAATACTTGTAGTACAGTAGTATTTGATATATTTCTTCAATTTTGTTTCTCATATTTCTTAAACGTTCTTCTCTTTTTTATCTTATGACAAGTTTTTCAATGTTTCTATCTTTTTAAAAACCAGCTTTTAATCTTTTGCATTATCTTACTTTATATTTCATTTTGACTTTAATATTCATTTCCTCCCATGTGCTTATATTGTTTTTCATATTTATTGTTGCTTTTTTTGCTCCTTAAGATTGAGATGGGGGGCCCAGGATATAGCATGGAGGCAAGGCGTTTGTCTTTCATGCAAAAAGGTCATCGGTTCGAATCCCGGTGCCCCATATGGTCCAATTTCTGAGCATGGAGCCAGGAGTAACCACTGAGCACTGCCGGGTGTGACCCCAAAACCACACACACACACAAAAAATTGAGATGGGGGCCCCGGAGACAGCATGGAGGTAAGGTGTTTGCCTTTCATGCAAAAGGTCATCTGTTCGAAT
>PVKC010038639.1:0-12715 GCA_004027635.1 Crocidura indochinensis
ATATTGGTGGAGCAGGGGAGAGAATTCTCAGAACTGGGGCACATTCCTCACATGCCTTTGGGCCCAACCCTGATCCCCAGCAGCACTTCTAGTTGTGATCCTAGTGGCCCATAACTCTACCAGGTCCAAGCACCGAAGTGTCATCCCCCTACTACTCACCTAGTACATCTAGGAATGACCACTTTACCATAAAGTTCATCTAAGAAGCACTCTAACCCTGTACTCCCTCCCCAATAAAAGGACAATAAAAATGAACAAAACTAACATTGACCTCTGAGTGGATAATAGATTGATAGGACAGGGGGTTTCATCAGGAATCATGTTCAATCCCGATGAGAAATGACAGAGGCTGGTGGGAGGATAAAATATGGGAATAGAGAAAAAAGGCACTGGGATATATTTTGGAAATAAAGTTAATTGATAGGTAAGCTTATTGACAGACTGAAGATAGAAGAGTGTGGTGGGGCGGGGGGAGGAAAAGGTTAGCCAAGAGTTTCTATATTTGATCTTGAGCAAGTAGGAGATGGTGTTATTATTATTTCCTAAGATGAAGAGAATAGAGATGAAGACATGAAATGAGAAGCCAAGAAGATTCAAGAATTTGCTTGTGAAAGTGTCCAAAGCCTGATTAGCTGACCTGAGTTAACTTATCCAGAAAATCCTGAACTGAATTGAGCTAAATAGCTTTTCTCTATCACACTCTGCTTAGTGTTTTTGTTTTTTTGCAGTTGGAAAGTATTCATTTTCTTCTGAGGAGTAGAAGAGGACATTCACAAATAAGAGGTTTGCTCTATAAAATACAGTCTTCTAGATGATACTGCTGTTCCAAGAAGTACTTGAACAAGTTTCTGAGACATTTTTTGTCACAAGTATTGGCTGAAGATTAACAAAACTGTAACTTGTTCCAAAGCGATCATACCTAAAAGAATTCAGCACTCTCAGACCAAAAATTTATTTCTAACCATAATTGTAACAATTACGTCTTCCTCCTCTTGTCACTCAGGAATGACTCCAACAAAACAGGTATTTTTTTTCTGAAAATGGTTTTATAGGACAAAACAGGTAGAAGGAGGGGCAGGGTCTCACAGCAATGCAGTTCAAAATTCCAGCCAATACCCTTCAACCAAAAACTCTCTCCACCTATAATCCAACCAGCTGTCCACAAACTCTATTATCCACTCTACCTCTAACTTTACCTACCAATAACTCTTCACCCAGCTGTATTCCAGTAAGGGTTCTTATGTGCCTAGGGTGATTGCTTCTCAATTTGATACAGGAATTTCTAAATGAGAGGACACCTTGCTCTTAAACTGACAGAAATACAGAAATCCACCCCCCCCCCTTTGAATTGGATCCATCTCTAAGAATAACCTCCCTCCAGAAAGTCATCTTAATGGGCAATTTCAAAGCAGGCAGGCAGCTCAACCATAAGCAAATATGTGGTAGAGATCTCAAAGAAATGTGAAGTTTTCTTGGAAATGAAACCTGAGGATAAAAAAATGAGTTTATATATTATATTCTCCAAAGTAGACTATATATATTTTCTCTTTTATTTGTGTTATGCAACAGCAGATTTTATTCCCATCTACTCAGTGCCAAATATCTCTAGAGAATTTATTACCTATTTTACACCATAAACTTAAGATTAATAAAAAGCCATTGATTTATATATTGCAGGTAAAAATGCTGGGCTGATAATTATTGTTTTAATTTAATATAAGTCTAGAAGGAAGATAGAGATCAGAAAAATATTCACCTAAACAGTATTGGTGAAAGGTCAAAGTTAGAAAAACCGTCTACAAAATTTATACATATTGTTGTGCAATTGGAGACTTTGGTTATGTTGTAGATAAAAATGGGAGAAGGAATTATCACCTTTAACGAGATTAATTTTTAAATGTTTTTATATTTGGAATTGTTAAATTGGTTTTGCTGAAACAAAATATCACCTTGAGATAACATTTAAATGTTGGTTTCAATAAAGGTTCTTGAAATTGTTAAAAAAAATTACATTTCTCTGGGAACTTTGCTCCCATTTCTAACAAAGAACCATTTTTTTTTAGACATAGAACTCTTCAAACGTTTGGAATTCCCTGAAAGAAATGAAGAATGCTGACATTTGTTAGATTAATTAGGTAACTTGAGCTTTTGTTAATCAGAGGAACCAACCCTTAAGGTGAAAGAGTTATAATTTCTAAAACTATTCCCAGACCTGGGAATCAATTGCCAATGGCCAATAATTTATTGATTCATGCTTAGGAAATGAAACCACCATAAAAATAATAAAAAAACAACAGAAGGGGTTCTGAAAGCATCTATGTTGATGAACACATGAAGAATTGAATGAAGATTTTCTTCCCTTTCCTATATACATTGTCTACAATATACATTCTCTCTCTGGCTGCTCTTGAACTCTATATCCAGTGATTTAAGAAGACATATTGTTAGAGTCTGAGTCAAAGCCAAGACCACATAATAGGAGTAAAGCAAAACAAAACTTTATTCCACCAGCCACAAGCCCCAACTGACTGGTCAGGGTCACCTATCATAGGAGACAACCACCTGCCAAGGTCAAAAGCCAATTTATATATAGGGAGGCACTCAGGAGGTACTGGCTTCTGATGACCTTTAAGAAGATTGTCAATTCTAGGTTAGCTTCCAACCACTTCCTCCTGTCCTTTCCAGATAGGCCATCTGGTATGGCCAGGTAACTTGGAGTGATGTCAATAGAAACTTAAGCTTGAGAAAGAGAAGCCTAATACATGTTCTTTACAAAATAGCGTATCTCCTTGTTCAGAATGCAGGGACCCACAATATGTTTTCCTCAGTCCTGTAAATTGCTCTAGCAAGCAGATCAAGCCTAAAGGAGGAGGCTTGCTTTGACAAATTCTGATTTATAACCAGTGGATCAGATGAATAGGTAAGCAGCCTGAACTTTAGGAATTGACTTTGAGTCATGCAAGCAGGAGGGGACCTCCTAAGTGGTAAGTTTAAAAGCCATAAAGATAAGAAATGTTTGAAAAACAAGATGTTTTTTCCTGAAAATGGGTCTTCCTGACACATAGCACACCAGCTCAAGGCAAAGGCCAGATCCATAGCATACCAGTTCAAGGCAAAGGCCAGATCCTTTCTAAGTAATGAACAGGCTGGAACAAATGCTTTTCTGAGATGAAAAGGAATTCACTTTGAACTTTGAGAAAAGAGTGCAAAGATTGAATTAAGTCTTAGGAGACTCAATTCAACATAGAGAATTGTTGGGTGGTCTGGAGGAATTAACCCCCACCCAAACATTCACACCTACTCATTGCATCAACAGAAAAAAAATGTGTAAATTCTCACACTGAGATGATTAATGTTATGTGTCAACTTATTTAGACCATGGTGTCTAGCTCTTCAGATACCACAATCTAGATCCATCAAGATTCTGAAGATATTTTAAAGATAGTTGACAATTAGTTTAGTGCATTTTTGAGTAAGGTAGATTAACTTCTATAATATGGGTAGGATTTATGTAATCAATTGAGGTCTTAAAAACACCTTTCTAGAACAAATGTCTCTTTGAAGACATTATTTGAGTTCTTTGTCTGAACTTCTAGTATGTTGTCCTATGAAACTTGAATTCAAGGCTATAAGATTGACCTGTATTCCCAGCCTGCCAGTTTGGGAACCTCCAACCCTCAGAACCCCCAGAATCTTCACAATCAAATAGATCGATTGCTTTTATTTTTACTTGGCCATTTCGCTACCTATTAGGTTCCCTTTTGGAAGCCCTTCTCTTTGGAGATGCAAAGGAATGACTCATACCCCATATTTTAAGAACCACACCCACCTTTTGCCTCACCAATGTGGGAAAAAGGAATTGGACTGTGATTTGTAGCTTCTGCCAGAGGAGGGCACTGGCCTACAACTGTACCTCCTCTTCCTGAATACTGAAGGTTTCAATTCACCTATTTCCCTTCTCAGATACCGCCATCACCGGTGCCACCTGTTCTAGATCACATACCTACACAAAAACTGCGCATGAATACCACATCCACCAACCATAAAAGTGCAGAAGTGGCATTTAGATCACCTTCTTGTAACTTTTAGAGATTGCTTGATCTTTCAGATCTTTTCTGATGGCGGTCCACCCTTCAAACTTTAGCACCTTCCAGTGGTCCCTGTCCTACTAGTTGACCTTCTAGTTGGCTGTGCCTCCCCCGACCCCATATATTGAATTTTCGTTGTAGTCCCTAGGGAAATCCTGATGCATATTCCAAATGCACACACAAGTGCATCTACAGCCACTCCTTCTGAACCCCTCTATTCACAAAACCTCCTTTCCTGGAAATCTCCACCTCCACATTTCAAACTAATCTCACTTAGAACTCAACACGCAATCTAATTCCTGGAAAGCACTTATAATCTCACATTTTATATAACAGCTCTCTCAAGTGATTCCCGGTGAAGAAGAAAATTTCACATCTGACATGACATCAATAGAGGTGGTTGAAATATTAAATGTTCTGAAGATTTCTAGAGTAAACTTACTTGTTATTTATTTGTTCAACCACACTTTAAGTGATAAAGTCTAAATGTATGATTTACAGTGGGATGGATGGAAAACAGACCCTTATCTGAGAAGATTATGCAAGAGACTGTCTATTCTGGGCTGGCTCATTTTACTATCCAAGGCTATAGATTAATCAAAGTCATTTCACTTTATCTCTACTTTCTCCTGTTCAAAAATACCTTGCTGTTTTCCTCTAGCTGCCCACCAAATTCAGAACACAATCACTCAAACCCTTCCCATTTTGACTTACCCAGATGTTCAATGACAGAAAGTTAGAGAAGACAGAGAAGCAGAAAATAGGCTTTTAATACAGAGAAAACATTTCCAAGTTTCCATTTTGGGGAGTATTTTTTCTTATATTTAACTTTTTTTTTTAAATCAACATCTGGCTTTCAAATGAAAAATGTAGAACTCATTTGTTGGTATGTTTTTCTAATTATTCAAAAAAGCCAATGATTATTGCCAACAGTCTATGTAAAAAGCAAACAGATAAGAATAATTGGATCCTTAAAAAAAAGACAAAATAGCCACATGCAAAAATTGAGTCCTTATTAGGAGCTAGGAAAGGTTAGATATAGTAGCTTTGCTACTTTCGACTCAGGATCTTTCTTCAAGCTTCCATGCCCTTGAACAAAAAAAATTCTACATGCTCAGAAATAATGCTATCTCTTGTTTACATGCAGGCTGACCTTGACTAGGTTTGGTTTCCAGTGAAAAATAAATCTTCCTTTTGATAAGGACAGAGCTTTATCTGCACTAAAACCACAAGCTGTCTGTTAAAAGGGAACCAGTGAAAACACAACCTCCCCATTTAATGTACATGATTTTCTGTTGAAACCATGTTAACAGTATTACTTTTGACACTCATTTCTAATAAGAATACAGAGGATTACACATGGCTACTCACTAGCAATCTTTCATGAACATGATTTCAGCATAGACACTAGCTTTGAAAAAACAGACCAATATTATGGTTCACCTCATTGTTCTTCATCTGGTCATTCTCCAGGGTCCATCTCATTTCTGAAGTCAACAATACACCCCATCATGTTCCTTTAGATTATTAGCTTTCCTTCTCAGATATACTAGAATTCATATCTGAGCATAAATAAATTAGTGGTGGGCTTGAGGTAACTTGTCAAAGCTGTCCTTTGTGTCTTCTGAATGAAAGTTCTAAACCTGTAAACCCAGAAGTCTAAGTGGGATTGTCACAAACACCAAGTATATTACTTCCAGTACTATCTTTGGAGGCTCAGAACTAATACTAGTGTTCAAAGATATGGTGGTATCACATGAAGATAAACTTGACCCAAAAATCCATGTATAATTGATTCATTACCATCATTCCATCATTCTATTAAGGGAGACAGAATGAAAGTTTTTTTTCCAGATACCAATATTTACTTTTTTTATGTCTCTAACTGCACTCACCACTCTTTGTATCATGAACCACTCTTTCCAGCTCTCATAGCTTTTATACTATGTCAAATGCCAAATATTTCATTGAACTGTTTGAGTTTTTCTCTTTCCCCAATGTGTGGGCATGCAGGAAAAGGAAAGCAGGTTTTATATGACTTTGAGTGAGGTCTAAGTAAAGGAGAGAGTAAGGAAACCACCACAGTGCATTTTCATTTTCAGATTTTTTTAAGATTTTATTTTAAGATTCTTCCTCTGGATACTTTCTTAGTCTATACATTCTGATTTGGAGCTTAGCTCAGGACCAGGAAGTGAGTAAGGGATACTTTTTATTGGGGTGATAGCTACTTTCCTTAGTCTTTTGCTTTCCTGTCCTGCCTATTTCTGGTTATAGCTATTAGGTAGAAACCTTGGTGGCTACCATCCTATTCTCTCATATGCTGTAAAGTTTGATACATTCTAAATTGCTAAAGCTGCAAACCATTGCTTCTAAATGGACTGTAACATTAAACATGTTATCTTTAAAATCCTTTAGCAATCACAGAAATAACCGTGCAAATATGTCATTTGTAAAAGACAGTCAGTAAAGTGCAATAGCAATGTCCAAAAAAACCTCAAAGAAAGCCCAAGATGGGTAACAGAAAAAGGAACATCAGAAAGAACAAACAAAACTAACAGAATGACAGACTAAATCTAAAAATGCCAACATGTATATTAAATGTCACCTATCTAAACACACCAACCTATCAAAACAACTATCTAAATGCAAGAGAGACCGGGGGTCCTCAAACTATGCCCTGTAGGTCACATGCCACCCACTGAAGATGTTTATCCAGTCTGCAGGGTGTTTCTGCCTCTGCTGCCTGTCCTGCTTAGCAGCCAACTCATCTGAGGGCCACAGTGAGCATGTGTGGACTGTGCACCGCACTCTCCAACTCCCCTCCTTTTCTCTGTCTCTCGACTCCTCCTGTCACAGGGGTCCTCAAACTTTTTAAACAGGGGGCCAGTTCACTGTCCCTTAGATCGTTGGAGGCCGGACTATAGTAAAAACAAAAACTACGAACAAATTCCTTTGCACACTGCATATATCTTATTTTGAAGTGAAGAAACAAAATGGGAACAAATACAGTATGTGGCCCGTGGGCTGTAGTTTGAGGACCACCTAGGCCAACAGTCCTCAAAAAGTGGCCTGACAAAAGTAGACCCTACTTGTCATTGAAATACTAGTAAGTTTGTTGATTTAACTTCACTTGTTCTTCATTTAAAATATTATATTTATTCCTGTTCTGTTTTTCTACTTCAAAATAAGATTTGTGCAGTGTGCATAGGAATTTGTTCATAGTTTTTTTTTTAAACTATAGTCCTGTCCTCTCTTGGTCTGAGAGGTAGTGAACTGGCCCCCTGTTAGAAAGTTTGAGGACTCCTGATATAGAAAATCTAATTGAGTTTTTATACCAAAAACAAAGGAGGTCACTTTAGGCTTCCATAATAAGTTTAATAGAGGTATAGTGAGTTTATTTCATAAAGAAGCTGTGGAATATATGCATGGTGGAATACTATGTAGCTAGAACCACACAGAAAGAAACTACACAGCAGAAATTCACACAATTTCTTGGATAGAACTTGAGGACATCATGTTAAGCAAAAAAAGTCAGAGGGAAAAAGACAAATGCCAGATAATTCCACTCATCTTGGTATAAGGTGAAAGAAAGCCAGATAATAGACAGTAGTAAGTAATAAAAATTATTTGGAGCCCTAGATGACAAAACTGAGACTTAGATTACACAGTAGGGGTGGATAATGGCTCTGAGAGGGAGGAGAATGAAGAAGTGAACTAAAAGTAATATAAGAACATTGGTAGAAAATCTTAGGCACCTTAGTGGTGGTGAGGTATGGGGTGTAAATCAAAGATATATTAGCAATATTACCAACACATGACTTAAACTATAAATACTTTTAAAATATATCACAATACACATATGGATGGTTATTAAAGGATAAAAATAAGCCAATAAATCATTGATAAAAAGGGAGAAGAATTGCTTATATTAAGGACAGATAAAATAGATTTTAAAGACTGGAGATAGAGTAGTACAGGGGTTAAGATGTATGTCTTGCATGCAGCTGACCCCAGTTCAATCCTGACTCACATGGTCTCTGAATCATGTCTAGGCCCTCTAGTGTGCTGAGCCTGTTGGCAAACAAGTGTCACTTTCCATTACCCCACCACCACCATGCATTTGGGACTAAGGACTCTCCCCACTCCCAACCGATGACTAGGAAAGAACAGTTCTCAGAACTGATGGCCAGAGACACTTTATTCCACTCCAAAACTGCTTATATAAACAAGAAAAACTGAGATACATGCAGTGTGTCAGGACATAGCAGAAACATAGCTAGAGTCAAGTGAGGTGCCAGAGAGAAGATAAGCTTAAACACTGAGGCTTAGGAATCCTCAGGAGTAATACAGTGTTGATACGGAATCTTCCCTTTAACCAGAGCTCTCTGTTTCTGAGGAGGGACAGCCTGGAATCAAACCTAATTAGCAACCACTGACCATGGAGGCAATGGAACCCCTCTTCGTGCTGTTCTTTCCCATCTCAGGTGAGTATGTCTCAGAGGCTTTTGCCTCAAGGAAAATCCCCAGAATAATAGTTCTACAGGGTCTTCCCAGAGTAGGGTCCTCCTACCAGGTATTCCATCTGCCAAATTATTAGGGAATAGTAACACAGGGTGTGGGTGGGGGAACAATCCAACATTCACGCACTGCCAGATGTGACCTGAGTATCCTGGAATTGCAGGGCTCAAGCAGCCAACTTTTTTTGTTGTTTTATTTGGGGGGCCACACTGGCACCGGTGCTCAAGGGTTACTCCTGGTTCTGCACTCAGAAATCGCTCCTGGATCGGGGGACCATATGGGATGCAGGGAATTGAACCTGTGTCCATCCTGTGTCAACAGTGTGCAAGGCAAATGCCCTACCACTGTGCTACCACTACCACTCCAGCCCCATCAAGCAGCCAACTTTAACCTTAGGTTCTTGCATTGAGTATCGGGCAACGTTGACTAATAATAGTAGGACGCACCCATTCACTGATCCCCCCACTCACACAACAGGAGCATTAAACAAAAGGCAGAATTCACAGCACACTTACTAGGGATAAGGATGGACCATGATTAGAAGGGTCAAAGGTTGGAGATACTGTACAGAATTTTAAGTATTTGACTCCTGCATATCTGATTCTATTTTAATCTCCATCATTGCTAGAGGATTGATCCCTGAGTATAGAGCCAGAAATAAGATCTGAGCACTGGCAAGTGTGATCCAACCCTGTCTGTCTCCTTACCCCCCCAAAAGAGGTCAATTCACCAAGAAGACAACAATCCTAGATGTTTATGAATTTAACACAACTTCACATTATGGAAGGCTATGCCTGATATATCTAAAAGGAAAAAATTCAGAATCCTTAATATACCTCCCTTCCCTCATTTCTCAACAGTGCCAGTAAGGATACAGAAAAATATCCCCAATACTGGAAAATAGGTCAATACTATCAACCAATATGTTATCATATATATACATCTACATATATATATTTTATAAGAAACTGTATCACTTAGTTGAAATAGTTGATCACAATACATTTGTAACCAGATAAAGGAAAGCCAAGTTACTGAAAAAAAAAAGAAAAGAAAAATGAAATCAAAGAGAAGAGAGGGAAAAAAAGAAAGAATAAAAGTACAGTCATAAGCTCATTTGTGAAAATTATTGTATCACCAATGAAATTATTAATACAAAGGCAGAAGGTTTAATAAGCTCTTGTTAGTTGTTCATTCTGTTAAATTGGAGGTGTTCCTTTAGGGATGACAGCAACAAATCAATAAAGGTTTGTTCAGAAATTCAAAGCTACAACACTGTGGCTTTTAGGGGCATATACTCAGCTGCAGAAAATCCTGGAAGAAGGCCTGATTTGAACATTCTGACTGCATTTGTGGGCATGGTTACAGCTGCCAGGCTTTCTCAGAAGAAAGGAGATACTGGAGGGAGTGGCATGCCTGAGACTTAGGAATCCTCAAAATCAAAACAAAACAAACCCCTAGTGATATCAACCCAACAATTGGAATACCTGAAAATGTGATGTTCAGTATCTCTACAGGGTCAGTGATGCAGTAGGCCATCTAAGAAACAGTGGTTCTAAGTGATGGAGGCAGCAAGTGAAGCTTCAGCAGGTTGGGGGCTTGGTCCCCAATCTCATAGATATGTATGTATATCCCATGTTCTGCTACAGCACTCACCTACTTACTGTCAAACAAAAAGGGAATGTTCATTAAAAATAATTATTCCTCAGTAATGAGGCAAGTCTTAGCAAATTTCATATAAAAATACATTTTCCAAAAAAAATAGAAAATACGTTTCATAGAATTAAATTAGACATCAATGCCAAAAGATGGCAAGTAAAGCTTCAAACTGAGGAAAATAAGTGCTTTTCTATATAACTCTCGGGTCAAAGGGCAAGTGTCACAAAAGGGGGCTGGAAAGATAGCTGGGGGACATTTGCACTGCATGCAGCCAATCCAGGAGGGACCCGGTTCAATTCCTGGCACCCCATATGGTCCCCAGCCTGCCAAGGGCGATTTCTGAGTATAGAGCCAGGAATAACCCATGAGCACCATTGGATGTGACCCAAAAACCAATCAATCAATCAAGTTTTTTTTTAAGTAATACAGGAGATTAAAAGCCATTCCAAACTGCAGGAAGATGACTTATAGAAGAATAAAAATTCAATTAATCAACGTGAGTGTTGATTCTGTCAGTCTAGATCTCTAGAAGCAAAGAGATATTTGATTAAAATATCTTGATTAAAGAGAAAGGAATTTTTGATTGCCTGGCTTCAAGGATAGTGCTTTCAATGTTACTATCAGTCACAATTATCTTGGGCATGATAGTATGTTGGATCATTACATAATTTTGCATATTGAGTTTCATCTGTCAGGCTGCTTTTTATAGTATGATACAACTGAGTAGAAATGCCACTCACTGCTCTTTAGGATATGTGTGGGGTTGTCAGTGGAAAAACAAACAATTAAGAGTGATCACGTGGCTCTGAGGTTTGGCAGAGATGACAGAATTGAGATCATAATTTCTTCACTGAAAACAGTTGTCACAGGAACTTCTCACCGCCGTCAAACTTAGAGCAATTTCTAGAGATGTGGTAATAACGGAGGAAAATGTAACTTGCTTTCTCCTGACTAAGATCAGCGACTGTAAGCCCTTCCGTATCGCTTATTTCAAATTTTTCAGATGGTAAGTGTGCTGTTTTCTTTTTTTAGCTTCTTGTGCTATGCTTCTTGTTTTGAATTTCCTGATGCAGCTTTGTCTCATTTTTTTTTATCTGTGAATTGTCATAGGATGTAGCTTTGGGGATAGAATGCAAACAATAGAGAAGTTATTTTGGAAAGTTATGAACAATTCTGCTGCTTTTGACTATCTATTCTATAAACAGCTAATCTATAGATGCAAGTATTAAAGTAAAATAAAGATTATTTTAAATTGTGCAGTTATTATATGGTTGGAGGGTGGGGAGAAAAAATGGTAAAATTTGCAGAAATTTGTCAAGAGCTAAAAATGTTGGCAATGGATCAGCAAACCTGAAATGTTTTAGAAGTTATAATTATTAACTTTTATTGCATAATATTGGGGGGGTACTTTTAGGAGAACCTGTTCTTCAGACTTTGAGTCTATTTACAAAAGCATTGCAAAACATTACAAATTAAAAAAGCATTGCAAAACACAACCCTCTCAGCTTGTAAAACTTTTGAAAATATAAAATGCTCTGCAAAATATTTCACTCTGTGCACACCAAGGAGAAAAATGCAGTTTTTCCCTAAACACATTACAATTTCCATTGCATTTACTTGCAGTATCCTGAACTTCCCCCCCCCCTTTTTTTTTTATAACGTTAAGCATTGTGTCCTCAATGGACTCAATCATCACAATAACAGTGAAAAATCAGAGTAGCTACAACTTGAACCTGTCTTCTAGGAATATAATAGGGGATTCATGTAGTGGTTTCTCTTCTAATAAACTACATAGCACATGCAAATTGAGAGATAATGCAGACAAATCCTCAGTCATAACTGAAAATCCATGGGTGTTGAGTCAGACCAATGCACATTCCATGTTGCATTGACTGTGGCTGAATCCCTGGAGAGATTACTCTTTTGGGCCAGTTTACTTTCCCATATAGTCATGCATGTAGAACCGTTATCAGTGTCTCTACTTAGTATATAAATATAGCTAGTATATAGTATATAGATTCTCTATACTAGGAACCACCTATTTGCTTGATAGCTTCATCTGGTAATTGACATCCTCCTCAGATATGGGAAAATGTGGAAGGAGAACATAAGAAAATAGAGTCATGTGTAAAACCTGAATGGCATGAAATTGTATGATTTATTATAATTTATTAGTTGTGATTATTAGTATGTGATTAGTTGTTATTATTTATTGTGATTTATCATTTTTTGTGTGTTTAGTTGTACTGTAGTGTTGTTCTGAGGTCACTCAGAGAGACTCAGAATCCGAGAGAAAGTTCAATTTCGCTGGCACACCCAGTGGCACTCATGGGTTACTCCTGGCTCTGTGCTCAGAAATCACTCCTAGCAGGTTTAGGGGACCATATAGAAAACTGGGAATCGAACCTGAGTCTGCCTCAAGTCGGCCATGTGGCAAACATCCTGCCGCT
>PVKC010038640.1:0-12736 GCA_004027635.1 Crocidura indochinensis
AAAAAAAAAAAGAATTATTGGAGTCCCAGAGACCCAAAGAGGAAAATCCCCATGAGAAATCAATAGTCAAGGACATCATTGCAGAGAAATTCCCAGAGCTAAAGACTGCAGGCAATCAAATCTTGCATGCCCGAAGAGTATCAGCTAAAAGAGATATAAATAAAATCACCCCAAGACACATCTTAGTAACAATGACCACTCCCACAGATAGGAATAGAATATTGAAAGCAGCAAGATCAAAGAGGGAAATTACATTCCAAAGAGCATCCTTAAAATGTACAGCATATCTCTCACAAGAGACCTTCAAGACTACAAGTTGGTGGTGAGATATAGTGAAAAAACTAAACAAAATGAATGCTTCGCCAAGAATACTTCACCCAGACAGACTCACATTCAGGTTTAAAAGAAGCATACATAGTTTCATGGATAAGCAATAGCTCAGAAACTTTAGAGATGCAAAACCAGCCTTAAAAGAAAAACTGAAAGGTTACTTTAAGACAAGATTGACCAACAGACACACCAAAGTTCTATACAAGAGTGACAACAAATCCCATAACAGTTATATCTCTCAATATCAATGGACAAAATGCACTAGTTAAGAAACGCAGAGGAACAAAATAGGTCAAAAATTTGAATCCGACATTCTGATATCTCTTAGAAACTCATCTGAATAATCAGAACAAATATAGAGTCAAAATCAAAGATTGTAGAACAATCATCCAAACAAACAACTCCCTTAAAACAGCTAAAATGGCCATATTAATATCAGATGACACAAACTTTAGACTTAAAAAAGTTATAGGGGACAATGATAGACATTTTGTAATAACCAAGGGATATGTACATCAGGAAGAAATCACACTACTGAACAGATATGCACCCAATCAGTTACCATAAAAATATTTAAAACAATGCTGACAAATCCAAAAGAAGACATCAATAAAGCACCATAAAAGTGGATACCTCAACACTGCCCTGTCCCCGCTTTATAATTTAACTGGGATAAAAACTAACAAGGATATACTAGCTCTGAAAGGAGAAATGGAAGAAAGTGGTTTAGTTGATATATAGGGCTCTCCACTCCCAGAAAACTGAATACATATTCTACTCCAGTGCACAAGGTCATTCTCCAGGATAGACCACACTCTGGTACATAAAACATACCCCCATACAATCAAGCTAACTTCTCAGATTAGAATGCACTAAAATTAGAAGTAAACTACAGACGCAGAGGAAAAACTTTGATACCTGGAAATTTAGCAGCTCAGTAATGAACAATCATTGCATCAAAACATGAGAATATGGAAAAAATGGATAAATTCTTGAACTCTTTTTATCTTCCACAATTGAACCTGGGTAACATAGCATATGTAAACAGATCTAAAACTATTGAGGAAATTAAATTGCTAATCAAAAGTATCACACCATAACCTAAGAGGAATCTCAAGATTTTCTAAGTATTATTTCAAAAGAAGGCCTGCTGAGAAGTTTTTCCTCAGTGTGGTTAGCTGATCAAAAATTTACTGAAGAAATATTTTATCAGAAGGCCCACTAAGAAATTTTTCCCTCAGTGTAAATGGCTGGTCAAAAATTCCTGAGAAATAGCTCCTCAGCTGGCCCACTGAGTTTTTCCCTCAGTTTGGCCCTGATAAGATATCTGTTAATGGTACTGACATTCTGCTTGCTTAGTAACATTTAATTGGCCGAAAGATGAATCTACCTTCTGCTATATTTTGTGTGTATATTAAAGCCTTTTGCTTCTTAGCATAAGAATTTTTACAAATATAGTCTTGATTAAATTTCTCTTTACCTGGAAAACTGAGCACCAAAAAAACCCTCATTTTTCTTTGTCTTTAAAATGCCCTTGCAATTTCTGCTTTTCAGGACATCTCTATATGATCTTGAGTACTTGATAACTATTTTTTACCTCTGAATTAACATCAAAAAGGTTTAGCCAGGACGTAGCATTTGGGCTGCTGAACTTTTACCAGAAAAAGAATTGCATTCATTTCACATGCTTGTCTCATTATTTCCCCCTTCTAAAAACCAGACCTTAGAAAGTTAGCTATTTATCATAAGCCCCTAGATCTAAGAAGCTAGTTCCTTCAGAAATATTAAGTATGATAAGGAAAGTCAGTCAGTTGCTATTCCCCTAATTTATACATAAGGTTAGCAGGACAACAAATGCTTTGAGATATTAAAAATTAACCTTCTACTTTTGACCTCAGGAATCTTACTTACTATAGATCTATTCATCAGATCTGAATGTCAGCCTAGCCAGGTGAATTGTTTTGTAAATCAAACAGTGTATACAAATGTTTCTGTTTACTACAAGATATTTGTGCTTTACAAATGTGAGCATTCTTTTTATACTATAGAAAAAAATGACTGGCAAAATACCCCACTTATCTATTCACCTAATACTCATCAGATAAAGAGATACTATCTAAAATATACAAGGTATTGACAGAACTTAACGAGAAAAAAAATCTAACCCTATCAAAAAGTGAGAAGAAATGAACAGACACTTCCTCAAAGAAGAAAAACAGGTGACCAAAAGGCAGATGAAAAAATACTCACATCACTAATCATCAGTGAGATGCAAATCAAAACATCAATGAGGTACCATCACATGCCATGGAGACTGGCACACATCACACCCACACAAATATAGAACATTCAGTGTTGGTAGGGATGTGGGAAGAAAGGAACTCTCATTCACTGCTGGTGGTAATGCCATCTAGTCCAGCCTTTGTGGAAAACAATATGGATATTCCTCAAAAATACTGGAAATTGAACTCCCTTATGATCCACCTATACCACTCCTAGGGATATACCCTAGGAACACAAAAACACAATACAGAAATGCCTTTTGCACACCTATATTTATTGCAGTGCTATTTACAATAGCCAGAATCTGGAAACAACCCAGATGGAACACAACAGATGAGTGGCTAAAGAAACTGGCACATATACACAATAGAATACTATGCAGCTGTCAGGAAAAATGAAGTCATAGCATTTTCGTATTTATGGATAAACAAGGAAACTATTATGCTGAGTGAAATGAGTCAGAGAGAGATAGACACAGAATAGTTTCACTCATCATTGGGTTTTAAGAAAAAAATAAAAGACAGTGAGTGAGAGTAATAGAATGTTTGTTATAGCAGGCAGTGGGAGAGAAGGGAGATGGGGGGCACTGATGGTTGGAAGGTTGCATTAGTGAAGGAGGATGTTGTTTTTTATAACTGAAACATAACTAGAAAAATGTTTGTAATCATGGTACTTAAATAAAAATATTAAGTTTCAAAAAAAGAAAGATGCAAAACGGAAAAGAAAAAATAAGAACAATAGCCAATAGCCACTATATTCCATTTTTTAGTTCTTTGAAGGGTTGAAATAGAATTGAATACCATTATTTTGTGATGATGGAATATTTTTCGTTTGTCATATTATCTTAAACACTTTTATAATTGGTTTTAATTTTGCTTACAGTACTTGTAAATTAGCTTTTTTAATTTTGATTTGTGTTTTATTAGGATAATCTTAGAGTTACTCACATTGCCATTGTAATATGCCAGGTGCAGTTTTGAAAAACTGCTATTTTGAAAAACTGTATCAGGATCACAAAAATAAATTTCCTGATCACTCAAATCTATTAACTCTTGTTCTTTTTCATATACTGTTATGGAAGCCAGAAAGATGTTTTGCATGTAACAACCCTGGTTTTATTCTCAAAACAATTTTATCCCCCAAGCAGGCACAATCTCCTTAAACATCCTCAAGACCTTATACTGAACCTGGTACAGGTCAGGAATCACAGAGAAGGGAAAAAAAAGTTACAGAGGATAAATGCTTTCATGTAGGGTACTCAGGTTCTATATCTTGCATTATATATGTCCTCCAGAAGTGACCTCTGAGCACAGAATCAGGAGAAAGTCCTGTTACACAGTCAGTATGGACCTTTAAGAAATGTATTACTGAGCAAGATCTCTTCTGAACTCCTGAGAGTTTCTTGGATGATCAAATTTAAAGATAAAACAATTAATGCTTATTATTTGAGAAATTTTTTCAGTCTCTTATGAACAAAAATTCATAGCTTCTGTTTTACTCACAGTCTAATAATGAATTATTCATACCTATCCAAGTATTTTAACTCCAACTGGAATGTTAGACAAATCAACTATATAATTGTCTACATATATGTAAATGTTGAATACACCAAATACTTAGAAGAAATATGTGAATAGTATATATATATAAATATATATATAAATATATATTTATATATATATTTTGGTTTTTGGGTCACACCTGGCACTGCTCAGGGGTTACTCCTGGCTCCATGCTCAGAAATTGCTTCTGGCAGGCACAGGGGACCATATGGGGCACCAGGATTCGAACCGGTGACCTTTTGCATGAAAGGCAAACGCCTTACCTCCATGCTATCTCCTGGGCCCCATAGTATATTATTTTTTAACTTGATTGATTGATTGGCTTTAGGGCTACACCAGTGGTGCTCAAGGGTTACTCCTGGATCTGCAGTCAGAAAACATTCCTGGTAAGCTGGTGAACCAATTGGATGCCAGGAATCAAACTGGATCCCTCTCTGGTCAGCCACATGCAAGGCAAATGCCTTACTGCTATGATATCTTTCTGGCCCCGGTATATTAATTATTTTCTTCTATTTTTAATAAATGGGAAATACACGCATTTCTCTCTCATTTTTGTTTTGGAGCTACACCTAGAAGTGCTTATAGCTTCTTCCTGGCTTTCAACAATCACTTCTGGTGTTGCTCAGGGGGCCATGTAAGACACGAGGGATCAAACCCAGGTCAATCATGTGCAAGGAATTCACTCTACACACTGTACTATCACTGTTGCCACACAACAAACATTCTCTATTTGTCCTTAGAGAAAAATCCTACCTGATGTACCTATGAAAAGAAATGACAGGAAACCAGAAACAATACCGTTCCTTTCATAAGCATCATAAAACTGCCTGGTGGAATGAGTTAAACACCATGGTTAGTAAAAATTTTGTCTTCTTTTATCTGGGGAACATTTAGTAGTCATTGCTTGTGGAAAAGAAGAAATAGCAGTTGGCGTGCTGGTCTGCTGAGACACAGGAAGCAGGCATGCATTGAAGGTCAACACCACAGTCTGTCAAATTGTACGAAGCATGTGAAGAGGGGCATTTGTTTCATTTGCCTCTCATATGGAAGAAAATATCTAATCATGCTACTTTGTGCAAAAGAGAGAAGAAAAAAAAGCTTGAAAAGCATCAATGTTCTTTGAATCACTTGACGGTGCATGAATTATCAACATATATGAAATTATTCATTTATGCAAAACTCTAATTTGTATAGCCTCTTATTCAGCACGAATACTATCCATGTGTGCCAAGTGTACACTGTTGTAACTATTAGAATAAATATTCAAGGCAGGGATGACTAACCTCTAATTTCTTCCCCTCTCATATGCACACGCACACATAAATTGCATGAAACGGTTCACATTCTTCTTTATAGACATTTTTGTTAGAAGCAGCAACCAAAATGTGAAAAATATGCTATATCTTTTGTACCAGATATTTGTACTTATGGGACCTAGTGGGAACACAATGCAACATCTGAAAGCTATAGAAGTCTTTGAAAATATCAGAAATAGAACATTTTTTATTTGTTTGTTTGTTTTTGTGGTTTGGGCCACACCCAGAATCACTCAGGAGTTTCTCCTGGCTCTGAGCTCAGAAATCGCTCCTGGCAGCCTCTGGGGACCATATAAAATGACAGGAATTGAACCCAGGTCCATCCTGAGCCGACCGTGTGCAAGGCAAATGCCCTACCACTGTGCTATCATTCTGGCCCCCTGAAAGTGAACATTTCTAAAAGATTATTAAAAAGTAAAAAGAACGTGGTTTCAGTAATTTTTTAATATATTGAGTGATCTTAGAGGTAGAAAACATCTTGACAGGATTACAGCCACCCTTATGCTGGAGAGATAGCACAGGGGTTAAAGCACTTGCTTTGCATGTGGCTGACTCTGCTTCTGATCTCCATTACTGCCTATGATCACCTGAACACCACCAGAAATGATCTTTGAGTTCAGAGATAGGAATAGTTCCTGAATATGACTATGACCACCCCCAAATATTATAATTAAAATGAGTAAAACATTATTAAAGAATTATATTCATTTGTCTTAATTATATTACAAATGGTATTAACTAGTTTAGTGTCTTAAAGGTGTCATAAGGAAAGAGAGATGATTGTATAAATTTAATCATTAATAAATAATCTATTTCCAAGCTATTTGGATTATCCTGATCCTGAGTGATAAAGAAGAAAGATAAAAATAAATAAATAAATTCCCATCTTGAGCTAAGTAAAGCAAAATAACGAACAATTGACTTTATTTCTTAACTATTCCAGATATTTTAGAATGGGAATAATCAAGTAATGCCTACTTTAAAAAATACTTTTAGGGGCCCGGGAGATAGCATGGAGGTAGGGCTTTTGCCTTTCATGCAAAAGGTCATCGGTTCGAATCCCGGTGCCCCATATGGTCCCCCATGCCTGCCAGAAGCAATTTCTGAGCATGGAGCCAGGAGTAACCCCTGAGCACTGACAGGTGTGACCCAAAAACCACACACACACAAAAATACTTTTATTCTTTCACACACACACATGCACACACATATAGAAAATGTTACTGAAGTTCTAGTATTGTAGTAGGGATGTAACTTCCAACCTCTAATTTTTAAGTTTCTAATATTAACAAAAAAATGTGGGGGGAGGAGAAAGCTATCCAAAGCTTTAACAATTTTAAAACTATTTGAATGCATTTATTTATGCCCCCTCCCTTATTCATGTGTGTTCATGTTGTTGTAGCAAGTATTTGTGCCTGCCTGTAGTGCGATTTACAGTTTTTATTCCAAAGCTTACTAGGTAGTGGGGGTGGAGGCTTCACCTCAAGTTGCTGGACTTTGCACTCCTTCCACTGAAGTGCTTACACAATTAATCACCAGGTGCCACATTTCACAGCCATGACATCTACACATCTTTTTTCTTCCTATTTTTTTTTTTATTTTTACTCTCAGTACCTGCCTGAGGTCATAACTCCTTTTGTGGTATTTCCACACCACTGTCTGCAGTCCAGTTAGAGATTGTTTCTAAGACTAGGGCTTACAGGTAACAGAGCAGCCAAGGTCATCAGATGTGAGACCTAGTAATTTAAACTCTTTACCATATGTTTGCAATAAGTACTGTAAGCAACTGTGCTGTTCTTGCACTTTTTGTCTTTTGCTTGTTCGTTTATTTGTTTTACTTGGGCTAACAATGACTTATAAGAGTGTAGATGTTCCTCCTTTAGGGATATTACGCTGCCTGCCATAATGAACCATCAGCAAAATGATAATATCCCTCACCATCATCCGTAGGACCCTTACAGTCCCCTCTCCCCACCAACAACACCATTACCACTAACAACACCACTTGATAAATGCAGTTCTGTAGTCATGTCTATGATTTGTTTTTATTTGTCATTCTCTTATTCCTTTTTTTTTTGTTTCTTAATATGCCGCATATGAGTGATATCTAGTATTTATCTTTCTCTTTATGGATTATTTTGCTTCAGATGATATCCAAACTGTGCCATGTTGTAGCCAAAGGCAAGATTTCCTTTTTTTTTTATACCTAAATATTGTTTCATTGTGTGTATATAAACCCACACTTTCTCTTCTATGGATTCATTTTTTTGTTAGGCATTTTGATTATTTCCAGATATTTACCTTTGAAAACAGCAACAAAATTAAAATAGGTATGCACACTTCTTTTCAGATTGGCATTTTTGTGTTCTCAGAAAAGATAGCAAAGGGTTAATGTGTAGCTGCATGGTAATTTAATTTTTAATTTTTAAAGATGTACCCATACTGTTTTCTATAGAGACTGAATTAATTTCCACTCTCATCAACAATGAATGAGGGTTCCTTTTAACCATAATTCTGCCAAGTTCTGGTTATTCCAGTCTCTCTGGTGTGAGGAGATATCTGGTTGTTTTGATTTATATTTCCCTCATGATCATTAGAACTGAGCATTTTAATATTTCTGTTAACCATCTGCCTGGCTTCTTTGGGAAAATCTTTGTTAACTCTTCTCCATTTTTTGGTGGGGTTGTTAATTTTTATTTGAGTCTGTACTTTGTGAGAAATTTATTATGCTACGCTTCTGCAATTTTGTAAATGGATAGTGTACAAAGATATCCCCCCATTTAATAGAATGACTTTATTTTTAACCATTGTTATTTTGTAATGTCAAGAAATTTTAGTTTAGAACTGGATAGACAATATGGGGATTAGTTACATAAGACATGCAGGTGTATCTAAACAAGACTAAATCTTTCCTTGGCATTACAAATATAGTCCTAGAGGTGCTCATAACCACTGGAGTATCCCTATCGTTTCCTGGCACAGCAGGTTTGAAGCAACATCATATCCTTAGTGCCTATCATGGAATTGACAGCATTCCTTGTATTAAAGAGAAATAGGCAAAAGTAAATAAAAATCATACCACCTTCCAGAGCAGATGCAGCTCTGATCATATCTGAATAGTTCAATGGAAATTTTGCTGAAGACTTTAGAGGATGATTTTCTATTCCCATGATAAAGTATTTGAGTGTTGTAATTAAGGACCCCTTTTCTTTGGTGGGGTGGGTATGGGGCTTTAACTTTTACAACTGTACCAGGTTTTGCATGTTGAAAATCCAAGACCTTCTGATGGTTTTGATAAGGAAAGAAAAAGTAATTAGTGTGGAGTACGATTCATTGTGAAATATTATATCTCTGATAATACTAAATCCATATTTTAAAAGTAAAGAGCTACAAAAATAATACAGGAGTTAAGGCTCATGCCATGCAACCAGATCCTGGTCAATTTCTGGCACTGCAGATTGGTGCCTGATCAGAGTCAGAAATTCCATTTTTCAAATTTAAAAAAAAAGTCAGAGTTCATTGAAGAAATGATAGATTAAAAATTGGCGCAAGGATTGAGCCTGGACATCTTGCCATGCTCATAAAATAAAACCATGCATATGTGCACCCACACACAAGACAGAAAGACTTAAGAGCTAAAATTATGATAATTTAGCAAAATCTTAAAGTAGTTTTGCATTCCAACTCAATGCACCAAATGAACATCTTAGCAAAAATATTAGCATACATAAATGAGCTAATAGATACTTTAAAATATATTAACCTCTTATTCTGAAGAGTTAGAATTAATTTATGCCAGTATTCTACTATCACAAAGGTGGGGCATGGCTTTGTTAACTATACTATGGGATTTTCTTCAGAAGAGAATAGAAAGTAAAAGAAAGGGTAATGGCAAAAAAACAAAAACAAACAAAAATGCAAAGGTTATCACAGACAGGAGGCCAAGGAAGAATTTAGCAATCATATGATGTCAACATAAAGAGATAAGATCTTTGAGATTAACCTTACTGCTCTAACTTACCCCCAAATTCATAACAAAGTTTAACTTGAGAAAAGCATCAGACAAATCTCAAGGGTACTCTAGAAAAATGCTAGCTGGTACATCTCAAGATTCTTTAAAAACAGGGAATATCTGAGAAATTGTCAGAATCAAGAGGAGCCAAAAGAAACACTAAAGGTCAGAGAATAAAGATTTTGAAAACTCAGAAAATCAGAATGAAGTTTGACTTTGCTGAATCATGTCATATCTTTAATTCATTGTGATGAGATACTAACAGGCGAAACTGGGTCTTGTCTATGAGAATTCTATAAAGTTATCTTCAAAATCTTTTTATAAAAGGTTTAATATAAAAAACTTTTTTATAAAGTTATCTTCAAAATGTTTTTGCAAATCTAAAGCTTAAGATAAAAATTGTCTAAATGTATTATTGAAATAGTTTTTCTGCCTCAAAAGTACCATATATAATAAAACTTTATTGAATTAAAATTATAAAAAGTTAATCAAAAATTCAATAATCCATCAAATAGTGTTTTGAGATATTGTTTATTAGACATTATGTGTTTTGAAAAATTAGAGGTACTGGGAAAATAGCTCAGAGGGCGGAGTTTACACTTGACACATGAAAGACCTGAGTCTTGGATTTGGTCCCCCAAATCTCACTGGGAGCAAGACTAAGCTGGGAGTAGCACAAAGAAAAAAGAATAAAGAGAAGACAATTTGAATCCGTTTTAATGTCAATTTGAACCTACATTTAACATGTAATATATTTTGAATATCAATTAATATTGAAATTATCATCATTAATATAATGTCGAAGATACCAAGTAGAGAGTATATTATAATGCAATTCACATAGTCAATTATATATATTAAAGTATTTAACTTATAGGTTCTTAATTAAACTCTTTGAAGTTTGTATAACTGTTCTCATATCCTATAACTGGGGAAGGTAACTAGAGAGATAGTATAAAAGGTAATTTGCTTGTCTTGTATGCATCTGGGGTCTTCCAGTAGTTACTAATGAGCAAAGAGCCAAATATTTCAAAAATTACAGTCAAGTATGCCCCAATTTACCCTGCCCCAAATCCTACAGAGATAATGGTAAGGCAAGTTCACAAATAAAAATTTTATAAGTGGATTTTTTTTAAGTTAAAGAATATATTTTGTCTGAGGGTTTTTAATACATACAGATTTTTTTTTCTATTTTGAGGCCATTACCAGCAGTGCTCAGGTCTTATGCTTAGTTTTGTGGTCATAGATCATCCTGAAAGTGCTCAAATGGAATAAAATATAGTGCTAAAAACCCAACTTGTTATATTATATGTCCTATACATATATTTTCATTTTTCTGCCAGATGTCTAGATAATTTTGTATTTCTCCTATAAGAATTAAACACATAAATTTTCTCTATATTCGCCTTATAATTTAGAATTGAGTGCTGCTTACATTTAAAAATATTTGCTAATCTAAGGCTGGAGTGATGCATAGTGGCAAGGCATTTGTCTTGCATGCTGCTGACCAGAGACTGACCTAGATTTGATCAAATAATCCCAAATGGTCCTGAGCCTACCAGGAGCGATTTCTGAGTGCAGAACCAGGAGTAACCCCTGAGTGCTGCAGGGTGTGGTCCAAAAACTAAAAAATTAAATTGCTAATCTAAAAGAAAAAACACCATTTTATTTATTTTACTTCTAATGAGATAAACATATTCATATACCAACTCATTGCTATTTTTCATGAGTAAATTGTTCCATTTATCTCTATTATTGTTTATATTACATTTTATTAGTAAGAATATGCTATGTATTGGTAAGTGACACTTTATTATAATTGTTACCAACCTATTTCTTAGTTTTATTTCAAAATTTTAGGCTTGTTGTTATTTCTTCTTTTTAAAGTTGATTAGTTCAACCATTATTTTTATGATTGTGCTAGAATTCATGTTTCTAAAAGCTTCTCTAATCCCAGGAGTTTAAATATTCATACATTAAACACATGTCTTCTGTATGTTTTCAAATGTTTTGAAATAGCGTATAATTTGTTCTTCCCAAAAAGTATTCATTGACACTACTAATACTCATTTAATACTCAGTAAAATATATTATTTACTATTTTTTTTTTGGTTTTTGGGTCACACCCGGCAGTGCTCAGGGGTTACTCCTGGCTCCATGCTCAGAAATTGCTTCTGGCAGGCATGGGGGACCATATGGGGCACTGGGATTCGAACCGATGACCTTTTGCATGAAAGGCAAAAGCTTTACCTACATGCTATCTCCTGGGCCCCTATTATTTACTATTTTTAAAAGTTCAATGCAACCACACCTTACATACCTTTATTGTTTTTATATTTCTTTATATTAATTTAAATGTTTGTTTGATTTCAGTTTCTATTTAAGCATGTTAAACACTTCAATATTTTTGTTTTGCTTTTTGGGCCATACCTCATGATGCTCAGGTGTTACTTCTGGTTCTATACTTGGAAATTACTCCTTAAGGGTCAGAGAACCATCTAGAATGGTGAGAATTGAACATCTGTTGGCCACATGCAAGGCAAACACCCTACCTGATATCATGCACTTTGGCTCCTATATTTTTATTTTTATGATGAATATGGTAATACCCTATTACTCTCTTCCTGCTTGGAAATGCTCAATAACCTTGAAAAAAATATATATTAGGAAGAATTTTTCTCTGAGAGTGCTCCTGGAGAAATGCAATCATGAAATTTACTTAATCTAAGTAGAGGTTTCAGTATCATATGTCCTGGCCTTGTATTTGTCAAAGAGATCAATCATGACCACTGACCATCTGGGTGTTAATTCCATTTAAAATCCAAGCAGTTTGGTGACCTGTAAATTCAGATGTTAACACACATTAAATGCAATAGATTTTTCTGTTTTCTGTTTGTAGGTCTAACATCAAGGATGTTGACAAGTATTACCCATCACAGCAATATTTTACCATTCTATTTTAGGCTCACATTAGCTCAAAGCTGGGTAAAAGCTTTCACTGTCTTTCTCCCATTTGGCATCTCATTTTTATCTTATACTAAAAGAAGTTCTTCCAAATGAGAAGCTTTATATCAAGATCTGTAGCTATCTTTTGATTGCTATCACCAGAGATGAAACAAGAATGTTAACAGAAATATTTTTCTTTCTTTGGTCTAGAATTAGACCTCAAGTTCTAAAGCTAAGACACTGGAGAAACACAACTCTAAAAGAAAATGTCCATCTAGGAAATAATC
>PVKC010038641.1:0-12614 GCA_004027635.1 Crocidura indochinensis
TCCTGTCCCTCATCCCCATTTTCTCTAGATATTATTACCATATTGCGATTTATTTTTCTTATATGCCACAAATGATTATTCTGTGCCTATACTTCTCCTTCTGACTCATTTCACTCAGAATAATAATCTGATGTATTGATGTATATACAGATGATGCACTGTGCATGGTTCAGTGTTTTTGTGTAGTCACAAGAAATAGAAGTTGGACACCAGTACATTGTATCCACTCATTGTATGATAGACTGGATTCAAAAAACTCCCTGCTGAACTAAACTCTGTGACAGATGACACAGTAAAGATAATTTGTGAAATTTGCAATTGTGATCAAATCTAGGCTATTAACCACCCTGGGTGAATATGGATGCCCACTACTGGCATCTGAAGTGGCTGTTCAGGGGAAGGGTGCTCCATTGCCTTGTTGGCAAGAGGGAAGAAGTAGTGCAGTTCCTGTGAGAGCAGAACTCTGACTTTGTACAGACCCAGTTGGACAAGGAATGTTTAGCTAAGCTTGTATATTGGTAGATATAGTTCATTTTCTCTATGAACTTAATATTTTTCTGCAGGGGAGTTTCACAAGTAGTTTTTACAGTGAGACATAAGATGGATGTGTTCAAAAAAAGAATCTGATTCTGGGATATCTGTATCTGAAAAGGAGATATTGAAATGTTTCCACTCTTGCAAAAAAAAATTCTGATTGGCACTTATATTATGCAGAAAGTTATAATCAATATGAAAAACAGTATTTAAGGGTATTAGTTCACAACTTTAATCATGAATGCTCTGAACATTAGAATCCACAGAAAAGAAAACTCTGGGTTGAGAATCCATTCATGGAAGGTGCCTACTCTTATGCAAAGTAAAATATGTGTTTTAAGATCACTCCAGGCACTGTATTTATAAACCCCACCCAACCTGGTCTGAAGAAGCAGGGTAGCAGGAAAGAAATAATAAACCAAGCTAGCCAGGAAAGGATAATTATGGAGTCAATGGTCTTTTACCTTGTATTCTCTGCCTTGAGCCCAAAAAGCTAGAATACCTCTTTCATTATTAAAACCAATTCCCAATACCAGGAGGCTTCAGGTCAAGAGAGAGAGTCAAAAGTACATACTCAGTGGACTTTTGCATATCAAAGTAAGAGGTTTAAGAAAGGATGATGTTGGGGGAACACCTTTGTTTGAGGTTGGTACTGGGTATCATCTTACACTCTTGGAGCCTGCTGCTAGGGCTGCGCACAGGGCGCACACTGACTCCTGGAGTGGCCTCCAGACGCACAGAAGAGCCAAATTAAAAGTGTAAAGAGCCACATGTGGCTCTCGAGCCACAGGTTGCCGACCACTGGTCTAGGCTAACATGGGCAAGGCAGATGCCCTACCACTTGTGCCACTGCTCTGGCCCCTACTTTAAAAGTTTTCATTTCAAATATCCTCCAAGTAGTCCTCTCTTATGCATATCTATTATTATTATTTCAGGTATATATGTACAATGTTATTTCCTAATTTTGGAATAAAAATTAGAAATTAGATGCCTTTATTAAAGAAGAAAATAACCACATATTTGATTTTAATTTCTTTATATGATTGATATATATGGTCTATGCTAAATTTTATGGACTATACAATTTTGAGTTATAAGTAGGTAAAATATAAACTTGTATGCAAATTCTATCATTATAGAAAAATTAATTAAAATGTTTTATTCTGCTTTTATCTTGAATTTCATATCTGATTACTATATAAAATAAAGGTACCCCTAAATATCTTCGTTTCTCTCCTCACAATTGTATTTTGTAATATTTTGCTGTCCCTTTAATTTTCTTAATATTTCCTCTTTAGTTTGAATTTTGCTTTTTATCATCATTGAAGCACAGATTTTAACATAAAATATTGCTTAACATAGTGGTTGTGAAATAGCTAACTTATAATACATTTAGCTATATGGATCATTAGCAATCAGTAAAATTGTTTAACCTGGCTAGTGGGAAATAGGGTGGTGTTTTGTCAATAATGCTTCCGTGTTACTGTCCAATAACTATTTGGAAGTAGAAATGCAGTACAGGACTTAGTGTTCTGAGAATAATGCTATCTTAAATCTTTTTGGCACCAACAGTATAAGTACTTACTATAAAAGTCCCAGCCACTGCCCACAGCAGTCTAGTAAGAAAATTGTTTATTTCAAATATTCTTCGTAAATGTTTTTTGCCATGACAGACAGAACAAGGAAGAAATGGAGTTTCAACTATGTCAAATTATGGCAGATATTGATAGAGTAGAATATACACACATACTGGTTGCTGAAGAAAAGAAAATGCCTCATAGTTTTAGAAGAAATTCTACCCTCGTCATAATAGCAGAAGGAGAGCAGAAACCCCCAGAGATTATGTGTTCTCTAAAGAGATGGATAGCTTAAAGAGAAAGGTAAAGTGACATAAAAGAATCATAGAATATTTTACCCTTAGAAAGAAAATCAATGAAAATGATTAACGACTATTCAAAAGAAATAAACTGATTATCCCAATTTCACAAGACTAGTGCCACACGTTATCCATCAGGATGAGCTAGAGGCTGGAAGGGATGAAGTCTCTATATTAGGGGTCTCAAACTCAATTTACCTGCCGGCTGCAGGAGGCAAAGTCGGGGTGATCCTTGAGTGCAAAGTCAGTAGTAAGCCTTGAACATTGGGGGGTGTGACCCAAACAACTAAAACAAAACAAAACAAAAAGATTCCTCTAGGGCAGGGCCACAATTGTTGTACAGAGGACCGTTTGAGATCCCCTGCATATGATCATCTGATGATCTCTCTTTTTAAAACTTATTTTGTCATTTTTGAGCCACGCCCTTCAATGTTTAGGGGTCACTTCCTGCACTGCACTCAGGAATCACTTCTGACTATACTCAAGGGATCATATGGAATTCTAGGAATAGAATCCAGTTCAACTGCATGCAAGGCAAGCATCCTATCACTAAACTATCTCTCTAATGATCTCTCTCTTATTGAGATCCCAGCAACATTTACATTGTAAACACAATTTAAAATTAAGCTTTTAACGCAATAAAGCTCATTGGTCTTGAACATCAGTTCTAAATCTTTTCTATTTGTTCTTCATACTTAATTCATTCTAAAAGGATTAAAGAAAAACATGCACATAAAATTTGGAGAATAAGAAGGAATCTTATCACCCATATAACTACTAGATAACTTTAAAAAAAGAACTTTATATATTAAAAGCTCTCTAAACTCTTTTTAATGTTTCCCAATATCTCATTAGGAGAAAATAATTACTTATGATTTTTGTTTACATATATTGTGAAAATTATAATATGCTTATGTAACATTTATTATCTCATAAAGATACAATATAAAGAACAAAAATAAGTTTTCTTTATGATGAGAACTCAGGTTCCATTCTTAACTTTTCCATATAACACATAACTAGGTACAATTATATATAATATACATTTGTATTTTCTATCATATACAGATTTAAAGTCTATAAACAATAAACATTAAAGTTAATTTTTCTCTCTATTTCTTTGTAAGGCATGATAACTTTATTCAAACCTATTTAAAATGTGAGTAAATACTGAGAGATTTTGTGTTGAGAGAGAACATAAGTTTGTCTAGACTGGAATTAAATAATCAAAGAAACAAATAATCAAATGACATTGATGTTTAAAGGAACACACATACTTGAAGAACAAGTTTTAACTTAAAAATTTAAAAATAGTATTATTTAAAGTCAATCTAAATAACAAGTATTAGAAGAACTTAATGTCAAACATGCTTTCATGAGAATGAATGTTATTTCTCTTGTACTAGAATACTTTTCAAAATATACCCAATGTAATTTTATCAGACCAACAAAGGATCATATTGAGTAGTTGCTCAATAAGAAAATAATTATTACTTGGTTGAAAATTCAATGAACTTAAAATAGATTGATCTTGCTGACACCATAAAAATCTTATAAAGGTAAAATCTATTAAGCACTGATATATATTTATATATGTAGGATATCTATATTCTCCACTTAGAAATTTAATTCAGTATATCGTAATACAAATATTTTCTACTCAAGTCATATAAATAACACCATCATAAATTCAGAATTTCACTGTAGTATTTGATAATAACTGAGGTGGTAAGCAAAATGAACTCAGGGAAACTTGTTTTATCTGAAGTCAGTATACATAATATGTACATAAGAGCATAGGCTTTGTGATAGTGATTTCAATGGCATAAAATGGGTAAAAGAACTATCAGAAAGGTCAGTTGTCTCTCTGTGTGTTATCTATATATACAATTACTTTGTTCCTTATATAGCTGAGTCAAATAGTAGTCAGAAATATAAGTGATTGGAGTGATTGCTATCTTTCCATTATTTTCCGAAGAAGAGAATGGTGACTAGTAGGACAAATTTGGATTGACGTAAAATTGTTATGGGCAAGTCACTCTTTATCTTACATCAGAACAATGCTTGGAAGGTATGCATGTGGCTTAACATGAATACAGAGCATTTCGTTAGAAATAAATTAGCAATATAAGATGTAATTATTTGTCTTAGTTAAGATCCTAGTAAAAATGCAATATGCAAAAAATGATCACAGAAATGACAGTGCTAAAGAACTACTTATGGAATGAAAAGAAGAAAAACATAGTATAATACTATGATATACAAAGGCAAACTAAAGACTGACAAGGATAAAGCATAGAGGAAACACACATTACTTATCTACCTCTCCTTTTCCCCACTTTAACTGGTAATTAACAATATCCAATTGAAAGGATAGTGTTACTTCAGAAAAATAGTACATGGTATTCAGCACCTCAGGTGCAAAGTGGGATAGAGAATCTGAGGGTAAGGGTCAAAGAAAGAATGGACACATTTTTATAGAATACTTTTTCTATACCAATTTTAGATGTTCAATAACCATTTACAAAAAGATTTTAAAATCAAAGTGCCTTGAAAATTGAACAGAAGAAAATTTGAATTTCTAGATTTTTAGTTTCTCAGTACTGTTCATTTAATGTGTAATAGACCCAATAATTAAACTGTCTTCTAATTGCTTGCCCAGTATATTTTAGGCTACTTGGAGAAATCTGTATATAGGAAAACCTAAATAGCATCAAGAGGTTCTACAAAACTCTTTCTACCCATACTTAACATATTAGCATAGAACTATAGTATATCATAGTAATATCTACTTCAGATAAAACATTGACAGTCATGTATATATTAGAATTATATGAGTAACTGTATTTCTATGTCATTCTTTCAAAATATGTAGTAAAGTTCATATTGAAAAATACAATAAAATATTAGAAATTTAGTCTTTAATTCTAAGGAAATAACAAGCTGGTAGTATAGTTAATTCTTTAATCAACTATTTTACTGTGTTAATGAGAAAAATAAAAGAGAAAATAATAAGCAAACAAATAAATAAAAAGAGAAAAAGAGAAAATAATGAGAAAAAATAAAGAGAATTCTGGCAATCTTATTTTCTACAAACCTATAGGGTTTATATGTTTTTCTAAATAAAACATAAATCAGATAACATAAAAATAAGAAAAAATAAACACACTGATGTGAACTAAAATGGATACTTTAAATCAGGCTAAATATCTTTAAAAATTTTTAGGAGAAAGAGATGATGATTCCATAACTTCAATTGAATTCAAATAATAAAACTTTCAGAATACTTCTGGTTTGTTTTTCTAGAGCATGGTGTGTGTAATAGTGTAATATTTTGAGATGTGAATTTCAGACACAAAGGATGAGGAGTCAAAGACCTACAGACATGGTTCGAGAGCTTATATGATAAGCCAAGACTAGTTCATAAATAATAAGAAAATAAAATAACCCTCTCTCCAAATTTATTCTGAAACTCAATACTAAATATTTTGGAGACAGTTCTGGAATTATATTGCAACCTTAAATACACTGAGTACCATATATGTTACATTAACTGAGGTAGAGATTTGCTGTTTTTTTTTTTTAACTGTTCAAGTTGCATGGCATAAATGCATTGGATCACTCTTATGATTTACAATAAATCCTTTGTGTTCTTTCCTCACAATAATTTATCTGAAATAGAAACCAACACTTTCCAGGTTAGTAAGCCTGGCTATTGAATTAATTCATGAGCTAGACTGAAAAGAAGGGGCCATTCTTCAACACCAAGATCATGAATATTTTAATGTCTGACTAAGGATAAGAGTAAAGTTAAGTAACTCAACTTTGTAAAGATGCCATCCACAGAAAAATAGAATTGAGATGCTAAAGTGGATACTCTAATTTACATGTTAAAACTTCTCATCTGCTAATTCTTATGCTATTAATATATGCATTAAACACTTACTATGGTAGATTCCAAGAAATTTTATAAATTATACTTTCTTTTTCCTTTTTTGGGGGGCACACCTGGCTGCACTTAGGAGTTTCCACTGGCTCTGTGCTCAGAAATCACTCCTGCCAGGCTCCAGAAACTATATGGGATGATAGAGATAGAGCCAAGTTGGGAGTATGCAAGTCAAATAAATGCTCTACTTGCTGTGAAATCATTCAGGTCCAATAATTACTACTCTCTTTGCTTTGATCATTCTAAAGAAAATTTAAGCTGTAGAATATATTTAAGTCATGTCATTTCATTAATTGAAGCTTCCTTTTGAAATTATACCCCAATCATTTTAATTCATTAACAAAATATATTTAGAACAATTCCCAGAGTAGAAACGGGCAATTGCATTCAACCTTTTCATAAACCACAGTAAACCTCTTTATTTAGGGAAAATAATATAAACAAATCCTCACCACCTCTAAGTTTAATTTAATTCTATAACTCAGTGATTGTTAACATTCAGAAAAAAATAAATCTTCATATTTTCGTGAGTGCTTAAGCAAATTAAATTTTATTATTTTCACCTGGAAAAATGAGTATGATATTATTTACTCTCAAGAGTTTTGGGGAAACAAAATAGTTTTATCCATCAGAAATGTTTACGCAAAGTAGAATTTTATTAAACTATAGCTATATAATCATCTATATTTCTTAAAATTTATGTAAAAGGACTGGACAGATAGGGCAGAGTTAACTACATGGCTTTTAGTCAGCCAACCTGAGTTCCATGTATGATTACCCTGAATATTGCCAGGAATAATCTCTTATCACAGAACCAGATATTAGCACTGAGTGTCACAAAGTATAGATTAAAAACATAATATCTAATTATGTACACATATATTCAATAAGGACTTATGTAGTACATTTATACAATATGTTTGCCTATATTTAAAACACCACAGTTTTTCTTTATTAAATTTAATTTTGAGGAATAAGTTGGCATGACATAGCAATAAGGATTGAGGGGAGGATATGTGGGTTACATTGGAGAAGCAGCAATACAAAATAACAAGACTTCATGGATATAATAATACCTGAATAAAGATTAGAAAATAAAGAAGTGTGCAGTTAATAAAGCATGCCTGACTTTTTAAAAGAAATATAAATTAATAAGTATAAAGGCAGTATAAAGGAATTTAGCAAAATTAAAATAAAGACATAAAAAGAATAGATGCATTCAGTCAGAATGGCAATGTGTCTATAAGGAGACTTTACTTACTTGGTCTTAGGGTTTATACTTGTGCCTCCTTTAGATTATTCTTTCAGGTAAACTTTTATTTCCTACTCTTTTCCAATTTTTAAACCTATTGGCCAAATATTTGTGATAAAATGTCATGTTTTTTGTAGACCAGAGCATATAATTGCCTCAGTGTGAGTACAATCGGATTTGATGTAATGATGCTACCGCTAGACTAACAAATCTTAGTCCCTGGAAACTCATGAAATATTCACAAGCTTCATGGTGAAAATATCAGAAACAGAAAAAGCATATGTCATTAACACCATTAAGATGATCAGTTGTTTTATACTGCTTATGAAATACCCTGACTCATAAGGAGCTCACATGAAAGTTTTTATTCTCATTCTGTATAAATGTAAAACATGAAAATTTAGACAATACAAAAATAATATGGCTTATTTTGGATAAGATTACTTGCATAAAGAGCTAGAAGCACTGGTCAAAGTTACAGGATCTTGATAAGAAGAGATGCTACTGAAAATGATCATACTTGAGAGAGGGGTTATAGCATAAGCATATCCTAGAACAAAAGAAAGGTAAATTTAGTCTCTCAACAAGTTAATACCTCTGTTTATACCATAGTTTGCTATTTTTCTTTGATATCCAATCACTCATTAGAATTCATTTTTTCAGTTTTATATTATATTAAGTGGTCTATGTTTTGATGATCAGAAGGCACTAAATATTATTCAAGATAAGTATTAATTTTAAGATATAATGACATGAACAACATACTATGTGATAGGTTCAAAAACTGAAACAAATACACATCGTCAGTTTTTTGGGTGCTCAGGGACTGGAACCACATCTAGTGAAGTTTGATGAAATGGATGGTTATTGCTAAGGTTTCAGTATACAGAAATTGTTACAACCTGTGACTTTTAAGGACGTCCAGAGCTACAATTGACAGTACTTGAACAAGACATGGTGTAGCCTAGAAACTTTTTAAATGGCGCCAGTTCACTGTGTCTCACACCATTTGAGGGCAGGACTATAGTAAAAACAAAAATTATGAGTAAATTTCTATGCACACTGCATATATCTGATTTTGAAATAAAGAAATAAAACTGGAACAAAGACAATATGTGGCCCGTGGGCCGTAGTTTGAGGAACAATGAAGGATCAAGTCTAGGTCATGTACATTCTGGATAAGCATCTTAACAGCTGCATTATCTCCTGAACCCACACACATCATTTTCTTGTACATAAAGTATATCTTTTATTGAACCCTTCAGATTACAAATTAAGATAATAGTAATAGAAAAAAAGTAATAGAAAAAGTTTCATTGTTTTTTAGAAGATAAAATAATTATGGAAAGATTTAAATTAGATCATAACTATTGACTCCAGAAAGATATAGTGTGGGAGTTAAGATAATGAGAAACTTACAAAAGTCAATTTGGGAGTAATCAAATCACTTCCGGTATGTTTGAAGGGGTCCTAGTTTTAGCACTTGAAAGGCAAACACCTAATTGGTTCTATTAGTGTTCTAATCCCAACATAATTTGCTTATAAAATTACAGAGAAAAATGCTTACAGAACTTTCTATTATTTATCTTGCTAAAATATTTCAGACAATAAAAAGCATTTAGATATTTACTAATATATAACTATCTCCAGTAAATTTCTAAAGTCTTAGAACAAACCTTATCATTTCCATTAACCTGATAATATCCAAAATTTTATTTGTATATATCTCAGTGTTGTATTATTATACAAATTAAATTCTAAGCATAAAAGAGGTTATTAACTCTAAATTTTTAAACACAACTGACTTTGTTAAAATTATAACATTCTTTATAAATATAAATGGAAATTTTAGTTTTAAATGTATACAATTTAAATGTTATGGTTTCAGGTCAGAGAGATAGTCACAGCAGCAAAAACATTTGCCTTTCAAGTGCCCCAACCTGGGTACCCCATGTGGTTCCCCAGACCTCACCAAAAGGAACACTTAGCATAGAACCAGAAGAAGACTTGAACATAGTCAAATATGATCCATCACTCTGCCCTCCAAAAATAAAAGCGGTGAACTTATAATAAAATGTAACTAGTACTGTTTTGATAGTTTAATGTTTCTATATTTTTAATTTTTTCTTTATTTAAACATGTTTATTACATATATGTTTGTGATTAAGTTTTGGTTCTGTAAAGAACACCCCCTTCACCAGTGCAACATTCCCACCACCAATGTCCCAAGTCCCCCTCCCTTACATCCCACCCCCACCTGTACTCCAGACAGGCTTTCCAGTTCCCTCATTTATGCACGTGATTATGGTAGTTCTCTGTGTAGTTATTTCTATAACTGCACTCACCACTCTTTGTGGTGAGCTTCATGAACTGAGCTGGAAGTTCCAGCCCACCTCTCATTGTCTCTGAGGATTATTGCAAAAATGACTTTTATTTTCCTCAAAACCCATAGATGAGTGAGACTATTCTGTGTCTCTCTCTCCCCTCTGACTTATTTCACTCAGCATGGTAGATTACATGTACATTCATGCATAGAAAAATTTCATGACTTCATCTCTCCTGATGGCTGCATAATATTCCACTGTGTATATGTACCACAGTTTCTTTAGCCATTCGTCTGTTGAAGGGCATCTTGGTTGTATCCAAAGCTTGGCTATTGTGAATAGTACTGCAATAAATATAGATGTGAGGAAGGGGGTTTTGTATTGAATTCTTGTGTTCTTAGGGTATATTCCTAGGAGTGGAATAGCTGGGTCGCATGGGAGCTCAATTTCCAGATTTTGGAGGAATCTCCATATCGCTTTCATAGAGGTTGGACTAGATGGCATTCCCACCAGCAGTGGATAGGGTTCCTTTCTCTCCACATCCCCGCCAGCACTGATTATTCTCATTCTTTGTAATGTGTGCCATTCTCTGTGGTGTGAGGTGATATCTCATCGTTGTTTTGATTTGTATCTCCCTGATTATTAGTGACGAGGAGCATTTTTTTCATTTGCCTTTTGGCCATTTGTATTTCTTTTTTATCAAAGTGTCTATTCATTTCTTCTCCCCATTTTTTGATGGGATTAGATGTTTTTTCTTGTAAAGTTCTATCAGTGCCCTGTATATTTTGTATATTAGCCCCTTATCTGATGGATGTTGGGTGAATAGTTTCTCCCACTCGGTGGGTGACTCTTGTATCCTGGGCACTATTTCTTTTGAGGTGCAGAAGCTTCTCAGTTTAATGTATTCCCACCTGTTGATCTGCGCTTCCACTTGTATGGAAAGTGCAGTTTCCTCCTTGAAGATGCCTTTAGTATCAATGTCATGGAGTGTTTTACCGGCGTGTTATTCTATATACCTATGGTATCAGGTCTGATATCAAGGTCTTTAATCCATTTGGATTTTACTTTCGTACATGATGTTAACTGGGGGTCTATGTTCGCTTTTTTGCCAGTGGCTAACCAGTTCTGCCAGCACCACTTGTTGAAGAGGTTTTTCCCGCTCCACTTAGGATTTCTTGCTCCTTTGTCTAATGTTTATATTTTAATGAAACTCATTTAGGGAAAATAATCAAATAATAGTAGAAATAAAAAGATGTTATATATATGTTTATCTTTTAGGGTTTTTGTGACGAATATTATTTGATTCTTTAAAGAATGATTGAAGAATGACTTGTAGTTAAAAAAAGATGTGGCCGGGCGGTGGTGCTGGACGTAAGGTGCCTACGCTAACCTAGGATGGACCACGGTTCGATCCGCCGGTTCCCCATATGGTCCCCCGTGCCTGCCAGGAGCGACTTCTGAGCGAATAGCCAGGAGTAACCCCTGAGCGTCACCGGGTGTGGCCCAAAAACAAACAAAAAAAGAGACAATCTTTATACCATGTTTATTAAATGCCTATTACATAAATTCTTCATGATAATTTGCTTGGTATCTGAATATAATAAAGGGTACAAAGTTTCTCAAATAAAAGCAAATGAATAATATCATTTATGAATCACTATATCAATTGAGTTGGTTTTTATTCTATGTCAGAGGTTGTTATTTTTATTCAACTCAATATCTTGACAAATAATTCCCTTAATTTGGGAAATTTATTTTCTAATGTAATTTTTACCCAATGTCTATTTTCTACAGTGTGTATAATATGTACAATATACTGACATTTCTTTATTATTTTAGATGAATTGATCTTATCTATAACAATGATTTTTATGTACTATGGAAATTTAAAGGCACTTACTAATACCAGAACATATTCTTTGCTGTTATTTAGACTGTGTACTAGTGCATTTTAAACTATCAAATCTATCCTATACATTTATATCAATTTATTTCCTTTTTCCATTTGGTTCCAATCATATTATTTGGTGTTACACTTTCATTTGAATTTTTAAAAAGTACATTTCACTTTGATCTATTTTATTTAGTAAATCTCCTGAAATTCTATTCATGTTATTATCACAAAAGGCAATGTTTTATTTTTTTAAATATATGAATAGCATTTTACTAGGAAACTGTCACAAGATTTTGATGGATATTTAGAGTATTCTCATGTTTTGGCTTTTGTGAATAATGCTGCTATAATAATCATACAGTTGAAAACAATGTTTTAAAATATATCTTTCAGAAACACTTTAGTAATTCCAAAATTTTCTTATTTATTCATATAATTTTAATGAAGCACAGTAATTTTTATTGAATGAAATTTTAAATGTGAGGGGAGAAAAACAGAACATGTGTTCAAGAGAGAACATAGGGCTCTCTACAGTGTAAAAAGCAAGCAAGAGACAGAGAAGAGCAAGATATGCCTTTTCAAGAGAAAATACCCACCAGATGAGCAAACAAGCAGAGACATACAAAGATACTAATTTTAGGGAGAACATAGGCTTAAAAATCTAGCTCCAAGGTTTTCAGGAGGATAACTTATTACAATTTCTTCAAATTTTTTCCTGGAGTTCTCAGCATATATACAAGTTAATCTAACCACAGACACAGGAAAAGCATTGTACTTTTTTTTTTTTT
>PVKC010038642.1:0-12729 GCA_004027635.1 Crocidura indochinensis
TTTTTTTTTTTTCACACATATTTTAATCAATTTTTTTTCTTGCATTTTAGTCTACTTTCACTTATCTCCCATCTCCCCGATTCCACCAGAGATTTTTATGGGCTCATGACCCAGATTAGTACATTGCCTAGACAAATACTGCTCATGATGGTGGTTGAAAAACAAGAAACAAAGGGCCAGAGAGATAATATAGTGGGTATGGCATTTGCCGTATATATGGTTGACTTGTGTTCTATCCCTGGCACCATATATGGTCCTCTGAACCAGCCCAATAGACCTCTGATCATAGAATTAGGAAGAAGCCTGGAGCACAGCCAGGAGTGACCCCAAAACCAAAAAATTACACATGAGGGGCTGGGCGGTGGCGCTGAAGGTAAGGTACCTGCCTTGCATGCACTAGCCTAGGACGGACCGCGGTTCGATCCCCCGGTTTTCCATATGGTCACCCAAGCCAGGAGTAACCCCTGAGCGTCACTGGGTGTGGCCCCCCCAAAATTACACATGTTTTGACCAGAGTTCAATCCCCAGAACCATATATGGTCCCTGAAGCCCCTCTAGGATTTATCCATGGGTGCAGTTCCAGAAATAATCTCTGAGCACATCCAGGTATGGCCCTAAAACAAAACAAACGGGTATAAAGGAATGGCATATATAAGTTAACAGTAAACATATTTTTGTAACTTCCTCCTAGATAATGCCATTTTGAGATATAATTAACTTATAAAATCTGTTTGAAACACACAAATCAATATTATTTAATGTGTTCATCGTTATGCAACCATCATCACAATTTCAGAACTTTTTAGAACATTTCCATCACCTCAAGCAAGAACTCATACCTGCTTGTTGTCATTCCCCATTTCTGCATCCTCCCCAGACCTCAGCAGTCACTCATCTACTCTTTTTGTTTTGTAGATATTTTATGTAAGTGATGTCAGATACTACATAAGTCTTTAATGATGGGATTCTTCATGGAGCAATATGTCTTCAAGGTTTTAGTTATGTTGTAGCATGTGTCCATATTTCATTTATTTTGGTGGCTAAATAATATTACATAGTACAGATATGCCACATTTTATGGATCCATCTATCTGATGGACATTTGGGCTGTTTCTGCTTCTTATATATTATGAATAACACGACTAGGAATGTTTCTGCATGTGTTTCATGTGGGCAGCTGTTTTCATTTTTCTTGGATACCTCTCCAGGAGTGGAGCTGCTGCACCATATGATAACAGTGTTTAAGTTTTTAGGAAAATACCAGATTGTTTACAAGAAGGCTGCCCCATTTTCATTCCCACTGCAGTGTATGAGTTGCAGTTTCTCCATGTTCTTGGTGTCAACACTTGTTTTTCTCTGTCTCTTACTGTAGCTGCCCATGAGGTTGAGAAGCAGTGCTCATTCAGGTTTGAATTGTGTCTCTCTGGTGGCTTCTTTTCCACGCCCTTATCAGCCATTTTTATATCTTTTTATGAGGGATGTATATTTGAATGCTTTGAATTTACAACTGGGTCATTTATCTTTTGGGGGGGGTTTGGGCCACACCCAGTGATGCTCAGGGGTTACTCCTGGCTATGTACTCAGAAATTGCTCTTGTCTTGGGGGACCATATGGGATGCCAGAGGATCGAACCATGATCCGTCCTAGGTCAGACACGTGCAAGGCAAACCCTTACCGCTGTGCCATTGCTCCGACCCCATGGGTCATTTATCTTATTCAGTGTAAGAGACCTTTGTATATTCTGGAAACTAGATCCTAATCAGATATCAGAGTTGCCAAATAAACTCCCATTTGCAGAATGTTCATTCATATTCTTGTTTTATATATATTTTTGGTTTTTTGTGTGTCATATCTAAGATTTATGCCTATGTTTTCTTCTCAAAGATTTATCGTTTTAGTTCTAACAGAGGTCTTTTAAATGGTAAATAAAAGTATGTAACTATTTGGGACTTTAATTAAAAATCATTTAATATTACATTAAATGTATAATTTAGTGAGAAAAAATGTTAATCCCTAATAAAGTCCATATTTGCTCTAAACTAGTATTTTCCCCCTTCCACCCCCTGACCATTTTTTTTAAACTAGTATTTTTGAGGCAACTAAAAACATATTTAGTCTGGAGTCAGGACAATGTATCAAAATGTTGGAGCACATGTTTTGCTTATGAAAGCCCCAGATATGATTTACAGAACTTAATATGATACCTTGAGCACTGAACTAGAAGTAATCTCTAAGTATGACCAATTGTGAACCCAAAAAAGTAACAAAAATGTCTTTATTCTATGATAATGATAGATGTTTGTTTGTTTGATAGATGTTTATTTTTTTGTTTAATAATATCTTTATTTAAGCACCATGATTACAAACATGTTTGTAGTTGGGTTTCAGTTATAAAAAAGAACAACCCTCTTCATCAGTGCAACATTCCCACCACCAATACCCCCTTCTCCCTCTTCTCCCCAACCCCTTGCTTGTAATCAAGATAGGCATTCTACTTCTCTCACTTATTACCATTGTCATGATAGTTGTTAGTGTAGTTATTTCTCTAATTGCACTCATCACTTTTTGTGGTAAGCTTCATGTCATGGGTTAGTCCTTTCAGCCTTCATCTCTATTGTGTCTGGGTATTATTACAATAATGTCCTTTATTTTTCTTAAATCCCACAGATGAGTGAGACTAGCCTGTGTCTATCTCTCTGACTTATTTCACTCAGCATAATAGTTTCCATGTCCATCCATGTATAGGAAAATGTCATGACTTTATTTTTCTGATGGCTGCATAGTATTCTACTGTATATATACTATATATACTGTATATATATACTATATATATGTATATATATAGACACTCATCTGTTGTTGGACATCTGGGTTGTTTCCAGATTCTAGCTATTTTAAGCAGCACTGCAATGAATATAGGTAGGCAGAAGGCATTTTTGTACTGTGTTGTTGTGTTCCTAGGGTATATCCCTAGGAGTGGTATATCTGGGTCATATGGGATCTCAATTTCCAGGGATTTTTGGTTTTTTTTTTAACATAGAAATTTCCATTTTTTTTGAGGAATCCCTATATTGTTTTCCAGAAAGGCTGGACGAGACAGCATTCCCACCAGCAGTGAATGAGAGTTCCTTTCTCTCCACATTCCCCCAGCACTGATTGTTCTTGTTCTTTGTGATGTGTGTCAGTCTCTGTGGCATGAGATGGTACTTCGTTGTTGTTTTGATTTGCATCTCCCTGATGATTAGTGATGTGGAGCATTTTATCATGTGCCTTTTGTATCTGCATTTCTTCTTTGAAAACATATGTTCTTTTCTTCTTCCCATTTTTGATGGAACTAGCTGTTTTTTTTTCTTCTTAAGTTCTGTCCAGTACCTTGTATATCTTAGATATTAGCCCCCTTCTGATGAGTATTGGGTGAATAGTTTCTCCCATTCTGTGGGTGGCCTTTGTATCCTACTCACTATCTCTTTTGAGGTGCAGAAGTTCTCAGCTTAATATAGTCCCATTTGTTTATCTCTGGTTTCACTTGTTTGGACAGTGATGTTTCCTCCTTGAAAATGCCTTTAGTCTCAGTGTCATGGAGTGCTTAACCTATGTTATGTTCTATATACCTTATGGTTTGAGGTCTGATATCAAGGTCTTTAATCCATTTGGGTTTGACCTTTGTCTATGGTGTTAGATGGAGGTCCGAGTTCGATTTTTTGCATGTGGCTGACCAGATGCTTAACACCACTTGTTGAAGTGGCTTTCCTTGCTCCATTTTGCGCTTCTTGTTCCTTTATCAAAGATTAATTGATTGTTGATGTGGATATTTAACTCAATCAGAGGATATTGTGTATCCCCCCCCCCAGGGATATGTGGCAAAGTTTGTTGTTGCTGCTATTTACTTATATATCTCAGCAGTGGCCTACTGTCAAAATGTAGCTGACCATATGTGGACACACTTTTGGTTGTTACAGCTGGTAAGAGTATCCTGGTACCATTGGAGAAAGGACAGATGTTCTTAAATGGTCTACAATGTGTAGCTTTCCAAAGAAAAGGATAATTCAGTAGCAAGTTTCACTGTTTCAACTTCACTGAAACTTAGCTTGATACATCCATGAGGTTGTAACTGAGGGGCAAAGTCTTTTGCAAACTCACCTCACTTTACAAAAATTTGCAATGAGGTGTTACTCTGCAGATTGAAGCACAGACTTTGCATGCAGGGGGCCCAGGTTTGAGTACCCTTACCAGCTGTAACAACCAAAAATGTGTCCACTGCTGAGATATATAAGTAAATAGCAGCAACAACAAACTTTGCCACATGCACTACATAATCTCCAGGGAAGTGGTTCCTGAACACCAACAGGTGTGGCTTCCAAACAAAATTTCAGAGAGGTTTTATCTTAACCAAACTAGAGGGCTCTCTGTGCTTTTTCAAAAAGTCTTGTGAGGGGCTGAAGCAATAGCACAGCGTGAGCAAGGTGTTTGCCTTGCACATGCGGCCAACACAGGATGGACCCCGGTTCAAATTCCAGCATCCCATATGGTCCCCCAAGCCTGCCAGAAGCGACTTCTGAGTGCAGAGGCAGATGTAACCCCCAAGCACTGCCAGGTGTGCAGGTGTGACAAGAAAGGAAGGAAGGAAGGAAGGAAGGAAGGAAGGAAGGAAGGAAGGAAGGAAGGAACCTTGTGAGTATGCAAGCCATGTGCTCCTCAGTTTACAGCTTCACTGTAAAGAACTGAAATATGTCCCTGCATTATAAGCCATCAACACCCTTCATAGAGATCTACCTGGTCTTTCCTTGTAAAAAAAAAAAAAAACTCATGGAAAACTACTTGCTGTCTATGCCCAATTCATTATATATTTGTATATTTTCATTTTATTGCTGTATATTTTGTTTGGAAATTTTAAGATCTATTTGGATAACACCTCCCCTGTAAAGTATACATACCTGAGAAATCAATAGCATATTTCAGTGGCCAGTTGTTTGGAGTTATTTGGAGAAGGAGGATTCCCAAGTGATACTCTGGGGAACCAGGAGCAACTACTCTCTGAATCTCCTGCTGCACCAGAGACTGCCAGGGCTGCCCCCAGTGGTACTCAGGGCCAGGTGGTGACATGGATGGAAGTAGGGTTGGGCACATACCATGCACTATTCCTCATCCCTGTACACTCCCCAGCCCTGTGTGTTTTTGATATGAGGTACAAAACAAGTGATAATAGGGGCCGGGGCGGTGGTGCTGGAGGTAAGGTGCCTGCCTTGCCTGCGCTAACCTAGGACGAACCACGGTTCGATCCCCCGGTTCCCCATATGGTCCCCCAAGCCAGGAGCGACCTCTGAGCGCATAGCCAGGAGTAACCCCTGAGCGTCACTGGGTGTGGCCCAAAAACCAAAAAAAAAAAAAAAAAAAAAAAAAAAAAAAAAAAAAAAAAAAAAAAAAAACACGAGTGATAATAGACAACCATTTGTAAGTACTCCACATTCTGCAGTAGGTACTTAGATTTCCTCAACAACAAATTTTGAGAAGACAACTCATCATTCTCATTTGAGAGTCATAGAAACTGGGCCACAATAAAAATGGGTTACCTGAAGCCAGAGAGATAGCATGGAGGTAGGACATTTGCCTTGCATGTGGAAGGATGATGGTTCGAATCCCAGCATCCCATATGGTCCCCAAAGCTTGCCAGGAGAGATTTCTGAGCAAGCATAGAGCCAAGAGTAACCCCTGAGTCTGCCGGGTGTGACCCAAAAACAAAAAAACAAAACAAAACAAAAAAAGAGTGGGTGACCTATCCAAGGTCCTAGAGTTGGAATCCTTGTTACCTCTGAAGTCAGGGCTCAAGCCTGATAAGGGTCAACAGCAAGGCACAGAATGTCACATAGAATTTGGATTACTGGTCATTGAAGTACAGTTGGTCAAGTAGAATCCTCAGGTGCCTGTCACTTGAGCCACAGAAAGCTTCCAGCCACAAGAGAGAAAGATGACCACACAACTGGCCATAGGAACCCCCCTTATTTGAAAAAAAGCCCTCAGTTTCTAGCTCACATGTACGATCCTTATATCGGTGCACAGGGTCCCAGGCCACTCCTTTGAGAGCACTGAGGTATCTGTGACTGCAATTTGCATTCCTATATCTTGATCCAGAATCACTCAAGACTTAATTTGCTACTATTCATCTTTTCCAATTGTGCCCCTAAAGTCCAAATGTCTCTCGAGATGTGTAGCCTCAAATCACTTTCAGGTACAATGCACCATCCCCAGTCCCTATGCAAGGCCCCTGTTTCTTCCCCTGCCTTCCACCTACCCTTGCCCTTAGCTCCTGGAGTGAGAGTCACTCTTTCACCTACTGCTGGCACAGTCACCTCTATGACAGTGGGTGTCAGACAGAGGTAATCATCTTGCTGAAGAAACACTAGGCTGTCTGTAACATGAGTTCTTCTTTCTCCTTGTGTGCCAGGCACCTTTTCAGTGCCCACCATCTTCTTCTCTCTGGAAATGATTCTCTGGAAAGGGTTAGGAATGTGAGTGCTTGTAATTTGAGATAGGCATCTTTATAGAGCATAAACTGAAAATGGTCTCCATCTCCAATTTAGCCAAATTGGGAATTGTGGCAAAAATTAAGTGAGTTCTAAAAAAAAAAATTGAGTTCTGTCGCCTAAAAGTACCAGGGCAAAAAACCAGGTAGGGCCAGAGAGATAGCATAGAGGTAAAACGTTTGCCTTGCATGCAGAAGGTCGGTGGTTCGAATCCTGGCATCCCATATGGTCCCCTGAGCCTGCCAGGAGCGATTTCTGAGCATAGAGCCAGGAGTAACCCCTGAGTGCTGCCAGGTGTGACCCAAAAACCAAAACAAACAAACAAACAAAAAACAAAGAACCCAGTAGAGAACTCCAAGGTCTGAGCACATACTTTGAACCTGGAGGGCTGGGTTCAATCCCAAGCACCACATGGTCCCTTGAATGTTGAAAATTATTCCTAAGGGACTGGAGTGATAGATAGCACAGTGGTAGAGCATTTGTCTTGCATTCAACTAACCCATGAGAGAGCTGGGTTTGATCCTCTGTGTCCCTAAGTCAGGAGCAATTTCTGAGCACATAACCAGAAGTAACTCATGAGCATCACTGGGTGTGACCCCCCAAAAGAAAATTATTCCCAAATACTGATAGGTGTGGTCCCCAACCTAAAATAAATAAAATATAGGAGATAGGGACAACAATGACTGTCAGTGAAGATGGCCCTCCTTCCCCAGATCTGAAGAGGGATCCTGGTTTGGCTGTTGCATCTGTCCTTGAAACTTTCCAGGTACATCTTGCCTTGCTCTGGGCCTTGTTTCTCCCTGGAGGAAAAGTACATGCACCAGATGATCTGGAAGTACTTTTGCAGTTTTAAATGCCTCAGGATCAATAATATTCTGGAGCTGAGATAAAGCAAAGTGCTTGTGATCCCAATCCACCCTAATTAGGAATCTGCCTTCAAAGTAAACCCACACCTCGAAGCTTGCCCGTGTTTGACAGAAGGAAAAAAAACCATAATGATTGGTTGATGTTATCTTTCTTGAGAGACCTATCTCTAGGGGCGACGTTCAAAATATTTAACAGCCCAGCAGCATGGTCTATGCTTGGGCGTCAGAAAAGCAGAGAACTGTCAGGCCTGTGCCATGAAAGCAGGCCTGGTTGGCTGCATAGCTCTCCCAAGTCCACTCCTGCTTGGTTCAAAGGTCAGCCTCCTCTAGCTTCATTCCAAACCTGCAACCTCTAACCCCAACTTCCTAAGGGCTTCCTCTCTCCCTGGGCACTTTCTAGGTCATGGAAGTTAAATATGCACATCCAAACACTGCCCTCCTCCGAGTCATTACTTTGCAAATACCCATGGAGCTGCTCCTTTATACTCACAACAGCTCCTCACCTCTGTGCCATCGAACACTAATAGACCAGAAAGCACTAAAGCCTTCACTCAGTTTAGCGGGTTGATTCATGAACTATGAGGCTCTTATATTTCAAGGATGAGTTTCAGGAGAAATGCATGTTGTCAGTAGCTGACCACTCTCTCCTTTCTCTTTCTCTCTCTCTTTCTTTCGCTGTCTCTCCTGGCCCCTGCAACCATCATTGTAGAATGCACTGCTGCCTGCAGGCCTGAGGCAGAAGGATCAGACCACCAAGGCACCCACGGGTCCCTTTAAAAGGGAGGAGCTCTTGGATCACTTGGAAAAGCAAGCAAAGGAGTTTAAGGACCGAGAAGATCTGGTCCCCTACACAGGGGAAAAGCGAGGTACTGAACTATGTTGTGCTTACGAATGCGCTTATGAATACCGCCTGTGCATTGCTGAGTGCCAGCTGTCTGCTAGGTCCTGTATCAGTCCATTTGTGAACGAGTCTCCTACTCCTCGTCTCTGCTTGGCCACAAAACACCAATCAAAAATCAATGCTTGACATAGGTTGAACGCGTTTTGGGGTAGTAAGTGCCATGGCCATTCAGACAAGCATGATTTCCCCTTAATTACTTCTTGGCTAGAGTGTTCTGATTATTATCCACAAAGATACAGTCAGTTTAAAAAGTGAGAGGGAACTATTAACTGAGACCTGGTTATGAGGTTTATGTTCCACAGATCCTATGCAAGCCATGAATAAAAAGTGCCCCAACCCTGAGGTCCCTGATCCTGCTTTTCCTGCAGAGTTCTCTCTAGAAGCTGTACCTGTCCCTCCAAGTCTCTGCCCCAGCCTGGAGGCAGACAGGCACTCCCTTTCTCTTAGCCTCCAGCGTCTTCTGAGATCCTGTATTTTCTACTGTCCCTCTACATTGCACTTGCCCCATTGGCTCACTCACTGGACTGGCCTCATTTTGTTTCTCAACATTTCTTCTCCTCCATCCTCAGGACCCTCTGCCTGATCCCAAGTGGCTCCCTGATGAGTCACTGTTGCTCTTTCTCAAATCTGAGTGTGACACCAGCTTAAACACACAGCCTGGATCTTTGTGTACTTGGATTGCAATTGGAGGGTTAAGATTGAGTACACTTTTAAGTCCGGTGTACCTCACTGTTCATCTGTAAAGTGGGATGTGACAATGTTCATTTTGTCCATCTCATGAGGTTGTGATGAGAACTGAGTGAAGATCTTTTTTTTTTAGTATCTTTATTTAAACGCCTCGATTACAAACATGATTATAGTTGGGTTTCAGTCATGTAAAGAACACCTCCCCTTCACCAGTGCGACATTCCCATCACCAATGTCCCAAATGTCTCTCCTCCCCACCCCACCCCCACCTGTACTCTAGACAGGTTTTCAACTTCCCTCATTGATTCACATTGTTAGGATAATTCTCAATGTAGTTATTTCTCTGTCTGCACTCATCACTCTTTGTGGTGAGCTTCATGTCGTGAGCTGGACTTTCCAGCCCTCCTCTCTTTTGACTCTGAAAATTATTGCAAGAATGTCTTTTTATTTTTCTTAAATAAAATCCATAAATGAGTGAGACTATTCTGCGTCTATCTCTCTCCCTCTGACTTATTTCTTGAGTGAAGAACTTATCCAATGTGTCTGATGCAAGTAAAGATAGTTGTAAAATTCTGCCATGATAGCTTCAGAGTGCTCAGGGATGCTGTCTCTTCCTTTAGAGAGGCCTTTCCAGACCACTCAGTTTAGGACATGAGACCCCTTCAACTCCCCCGAGTTATTCTCCATCTCAACCTGAGTATGTCCTTCCTATCAACTCACACTTCACATGATTGCTCCTTTATCATTAGTCTCTCACTTGCCAGCTCCTGCTTTTGCTCATCCAGTTCCCCTGCACAGGCCCTGACAGACAATGGGTTTAGGAGACATGCAGAATGAATAAATGAACTAAAAGTAAATAAAGAGATGACAAATCTTGCTAGACATCTTTAGCGTTTGTCCAGGAGCACAAGAAACAGCTCTGATTTTTTCTTTGTTAGATCCCGGTTCCTCACAAAACCTAGCCTGAAGTAAGCATCACCCTAAATTCTGGTTGAGTGAAGTAGTTCATGTAAACTAATTCATTGGGTTTGTTTGCTTGCTCATTTGTTTGTTTGGTCTTTTCATTTCTCTCTGCTCTTGAGAATGTGAGTGTAATGAGCCTGGGTTCATGCTGGTGGCTTTTATCACTGTATCCTTAGGGATACAGAGAGTAACTACTTTATTAAGGATAAAATGAAAGATAAGCAGGGGCAGATATTGAAGGAAAGTTCTCTTGATACCCTAGAATCTTAAAAACATGGATTTAGCCCAGGCTGTGCTGAAAACTAAGCAGCTGGGCAGTGTACAGGGTGTCTGTGTGACAAGCTATGGGACAGCTATGTGGTATCTGACACATGTTGGAGTGGGCAGCAAGAGAGCAGGACCATGCTCTATTTTGTTTTGGGGCCACAGCCAGCCATACTCAAGGACTACTACACCAGTATGGTGCCCAGAAACTTCCCAGGGGCAGAATCTGCTTTCCCTGCATGAATCCAGCCCTTTGAACCACCACTCCAACCAAAGACTTTGGCCATAAGGTCTGGTTGGGCCTGGCTAAGAATGTGGGAAGATTTTTTTTTCTTTTGTTTTGTTTGCTTGTTTGCTCATTTTCAGTACCAGGAATCCAATTTTTCAGTACTTGGTACAAGACAGATGCTTGGCCACTGAGCTACATACGCAACAAAGAGGTATTTTTCAGCACCAAGTCTATGAGAGTCAGGGGCCAACCTAGTAGGCAGCTGGTGAGATGAGTCATGGTTGGATATCCACTTCTTTATGCACACCCCACCCAAAAGATATTGAGGACAGGGTGGGGTGTGGACAGGGAATCTAACTGGTGTACAAACCTCCTATGCTGCCCTCCCAGCAGGAATCTGACTGTCCTCAAGAACAAGCAGACTAGGCCAGAGAAATAGTGCAGCAGTAGGGTAGTTTGCCTTGCATGCAGCTGACCCAAGACAGACAGTGGTTCAATCCCAGCATCCCATATAGTCATCTGAGCCTTCCAGGAGCAATTTCTGAGCACAGAGCCAGGAGTAACATCTGAGTGCTGCCAGGTTTGGCCCAAAACAAAACAAAACAAACAAAAAAAGAACAACCAGACTTGGCTAGAAGGAGCAGCACAGTAGAACACCTGCCTGAGGGCATTCGGCCATGCATATAAATTCCTGTATCCTGATCACAATTCCAGCAGCTCTACCATCTGTCTGTGCCCCCAGCATCACAAACACAGCAGCAACAGAACAGACTGACCTATGGAGGGTTGCCAAGACTTGCTCGGATTCCCCAAATATAAGAGACTCATCTTTATCACCTCCTGTTTCTACCTCTCCTGCTTAGTCAACTACACCAGCAGCAGCACTCACATTTAATGATTGCAGAGTCATTGCAGGTTGAATTTAGGGGAGACAGTGAGAGGGACCTTTCCTACCCTTCTTTCCACCTCTACATGCATTCTGGTTGGGAAGAGAGGGATGGTGGTGGTGTTGTGCTGTCCAGTCCTACCACACCACTTATCCTGGGCAGAGAGGGACACCAACACAGTTCCCATAAGCCCCTGCAGCATGTGGTTGGAGCCACAGTTGGTGTAGACTCCGGACTCCTCACTCCATCAGAGTCAAATTACGGGCAGGATATTTTCATGAGAATTAAATCTGGCTCCATAAGTGTGTATGGGGTGGGGTGGGGTGGGGGAAGCAACAAGAAAAGAAAGAGTTTCATTGCCTCTCAGGACAGAAGCAAGTGGCAGTCAGGACTGAACAGGTATTTTCCCTGGCCTTTTCCTCTCCTGTTTTCCCTGCAGCCTGTGTTCGTCCTCAGGACCCATCAAGCTGAGGCAGTTCAGTCACCACATTCACCAACCAGTGGGCAAGTCCAAGACCCCATCATGGGTCTCTTAGTCACACCCATACTTGTACATCCCCCTAGCTGGATTCCTGTTGTCTGTCTGTATTTTGTGGGCACACCTCAGCATGCTCAAAGCTTACTACTAGTTCTGTACTAAGGAGTCAGTCATAGTGGGCTTGGGTTCATATAGGATGCCACGCATCAACCCACATGCAAAGCAAGTTCCTTACTCACTGTGCTAGCACTCTGACCCCTCTGTGTGTGTGAGAGAGTGGGGGCACCTCCCAAGGAATGTTCAAGAGGCCAAAGGATCTCAACAGTGGTTCACAGCTAACCAGGCTGTACAGGGGACCTGAGGATGTAATGTTGCTGGAAATTCCTGCAGTGTTAGAAATGCCCAGGCATTCCTGTGGGGCTAGGTGACCTCTGTCATTGCATCAGTCCAGTTCATGGTAGATTCCCTTTTAGGCTTTTTTATTTCTTGTATGTCTTTCCCTTATCCAGTCCCATTTTCCCACAAATGAGTTGGTTGTGTGTTCTTGTCTGTGTAATTGATCTAGACTGGAAACAAGTCAAATGATTAAAGGCAAAGATAGCACCACCATAGACAGGTTTTAATGACAGTCCTTCTGGACATTTCTCTTGCTTTCTTCTCCTTCCTTACCACCCTCTCTGCCATTATAACCTTGGTTGAGTAACCATCATCTATGGAGTATTGCCAGGGGCCTCCTACTCTCCCCTCTGCTCCCCCTTTCAGGCTATTCTCAACTGTCAGACAACAATCAAGTTAATTTTTTTCCCCATCTAACTAACATGAAACTCACATAACCTGGAACTGAACAAGTTGGTAACACTTAGTTTATATCTTGATGTTAAGCAGCCGATGGTTTCATCTGGCCCCAAAACATTTTCTTTCCTCCTGAAGTAG
>PVKC010038643.1:0-12714 GCA_004027635.1 Crocidura indochinensis
CTCCTTGTTCCTCCCTCAAATACACCAACAATATAATGGAGCACCATCTCTCCCTGCAAAGGCGCACTAAAAAAAGGAGAAATTACACGAATGTAAACAAGCTCTTATCCACTAGGGATGGGAACTCATACTTATTTACAATACATGGGAAGCTCCCACCTGGAAAATGTGTCATGTGGACCTATCATAGACCCCAGGAGATTAGACACCGACTGTTCAGCCTAGAATCCTGAATCCCAGATATAGAAATGACACAGGTCTACACAACAGCTCCAGGAACCAAATCCCATTCGGGACAGTTTAATACTGCTCAAACGCCAACATGTGCCTCGACTATGCTACAAATGGACATAAAGACAGGATACGGGAGGCCGGGCAGCGGCGCTAGAGGTAAGGTAACTGCTGTACTGGTGCTAGCCTTGGACAGACCGCGGTTCGATCCCCTGGCCCCCCATATGGTCCCCCAGGCCAGGGGCGACTACTGAGCGCATAGCCAGGAGTAAACCCTGAGCATCACTGGGTGTGGCCCAAAAACCAAAAAAAAAAAAAAAAAAAAAAAAGAAGAAGAACAGGATACCTAACCAACTAATGATAAGACAAAAGCAGAAGACTGGTCACACTTTGGGCTGTGCAAAAGCCAAGAACGTGATCTACAGAAGACTGATGGATAGAAACACGGCTGGGCAATATGTAAGGTGGAACCAGAAAAAAAAATCTAGTCTAGGGTTTGTCCTACGATCTGCACAACAACCATGATCTCTAATTCCAGAAACCTGAATGAGACAATTGCAACTGAACAGGTCTTCAGGAAACATAACAAAAGACGATATCCCAGGCTACACCTGAGGATCAACGCAAGGTCCAAAACCACCAACCGCAAAGGACAGATCAAAATGACACTGAGGAAACAGAACTTTTGAAATCACGAACAAAGACTTCATCGTAAGTGCTACTCCTTGACCTGTGCAGAGACTGAGACCTCTAGATACAAAGGTGTGATATCATTATCCAGACCAGAGAAGAAGTCTTCCATACAACACAACAAAATCAAGGAGAGAACAAATGAACTGGAAAGGAGTCTATAGATAAGCCCATGACGACATATTCCAAGGGGGAAGAAACCCTGTATCTCTTAGGCCAGGGAGATTTCCTTTTCAAATGACCCCAATTTTTAGTGTGCCTATGCAGAAGGGGAAAAAAAGGGGGGGGAGGATGGAGAGATAGCATGGAGGTAAGGCTTTTGCCTTTCACGCAGAAAGTTATCGGTTGGAATACCAGTGTTCCACTTGGTCCCCTGGCATGCCAGGAGCAATATCTGAGCATGGAGCCAGGAGTATCCCCCTAAACACTACCAGGTGGGACCCAATAACCACAAAAGAGAGTGAGACAAGAAGCTCAAAATAATCCTTTTTAATTTATTTATCCTATTACTATTTTATTTTTCTCTTACCTAGTTTTTGTCGACCTTCTTATTTTGGGGTAGATATAGAAGTAGTAGTCCACTATTTTCCTTATATATACTTTTTCTTTCTTCTTTTCTCTTTGATTTTTTGTGTTCTGTCATGTTTTTTTTATCTCAAGATCATGGCAATTAAGTGGTGCATATCTTTATCGCTACAATGCTCACTAGATGTCTTATTTGATATGTCTTTGTAAAATGTTGTGGTGTTTCACCTTTTCTTTTCCCATTCTCTCAAATGGAGGATGAGAACTGCTAGAAGGACTCTGCCCATTGTAGGCATACTTAATTTTTACCCCACTCTATTACGGTACTCTTCCCCAAACAAAACCACAATACTCGAACTATCTAATCCTGCCTCCCAATCAGAGGGAGAAGCAATGGAGACACCAAGCCCAATCAGATATAAGATCACCAAGTAATAAACCAGAAACACAGGGAGTCACTCAATCTAGAAGACCCTGGGGAGAGGGTGGAGGATATGGGAGACAGAATGGGAATGGAGGTGGAGGGAGGACAATTTGGTGATGGGAATTCCCCTGATTCAATGTTTATTTGTAAATGGAATATTACTGTGAATATCATGTAAACCACTATGATTAAAATAAAAAAGTTAATAAAAATTAAAAAAAAGAAATTTAGGGAAAGAAGTCTTAAAAAAAAAGAAATTTATGACTACATAGGAGAAAGTTTCAGGACTTGCCTTGGAGTCAAATTCTTTTATACAAGATCTCCTTCGAAAGAAATCAAAATGCTTACTGCATTTATTGTGAGCTTATGTATACTAGGTGATATTTCTTGAATTCTGTTTACTCTGTGGTGCTAAAAACAGCTATTATTTCCCTGCTATAATTTTGCAAATAAAGGAATTGACGCTTAAAAAAAAGAAAAATCCATTTTGCAAGTTCCTCAATAATTACTCTTCTATATTTAATGTCCCCATGTCTCATTCTCAGGAACTAGTAGAATTACTGGCCCCTTGATGATTACAAGAGGGTCTACAGATTATAATTCCACCCAATAATTGAAGCATACCACATTGATTTAAATATTTTCCTATAAGTCATTTCAATTTAATGTGGTGTCTCAGCATACATGGTTGGACATTTCCCTGGAATTGTTATTGCCTCCCTAAATGTGCATAACAATGTGGTTCAAGATCTGTTTCAGAAATTATAAGACCTTTTGCAGAAGACTCTATTCATTGCTCATAATTAATCTTATTCTGGCCTCCTAGTGAAGATGAATCAAGAAAATGAAACTTTTAATTGCCTGGCAATTTCTGTTTTAAAACTCAGCAGTAGAAGAACATTAAATCTTACACTCAAATGTATGCTGTCTTTTTCCGGGCAGGATTGGTCTCAGCACAGTCAACCAAGGATTTTGGATGTTAGCTGCATAGAAAATTATGTAGCTGGAACCCTTATTCTATTCAAATTTTAAAATGTCATATATCTTATTAGTACTCACATTTTGGAACTCAAATATCTAGGGAAAACAATTATCCACTTGAAGAACTAATTTATTTGTGAATTTATCTAAAAGAGAGGCTGAAGGTTGAGGGAGAATAGTTGAGAAGTAATTTCAACCTCAAAGCTAAGCATATTATGCAATTTTAGTATGTGTATTATAAAACATATATTTTTATTTTTTGATTATTTTTACATTAACTCGCCTTCACCAGTGCAACAGTCCCATCAATAATGGCCCAATCACCCTCTTCCCTCTCCTGTTTTTGAGTAGGCATTCTACTACTCTCACTAATTAACATTGCATTGATAGTTGTTAGTGTAGTTATTTCTCTAACTGCACTCATCACTCTGTTGTGAACTTGATAATGTGAGCCATTCCTTCCAGTCATCTCTATTGTCTCTGGGCATTATTACAATAATGTTTTTTATTTATCTTAAAACCCATACATGAGAGATACTATTCTGTGTCTATCTCTCTCCCTCTGACTTATTTTACTCAGCATAATAGTTTCCATGTCCATCTATGTATAGGAAAATTTCATGACTTCATCTCTCCTGATGTCTGTATAATATTCCATTGTGTCTATGTTACACTGTATCTTTAACCATTTATCTATTGAAGGACATCTTGGATGTTTCCAAATTTAGGTTATTGTCAATAGTGATGCAATGAATATAGGTGTGAAGAAGAGATTTTTGAATTGCATTTTGTGTTCCTACGGAGTGTCCCTAGGAGTGGTATAGCTGAATCATTTGGAATCTCAATTTCCAGTTTTTTTTTCCATAAACATTTGACTAGATAGCATTCCCTCCAGCACTGAATAAGTGCTCCTTTTTCCCCACAGCCCCATAAGCACTAATTGTTCTTATTTTTTGTGACATGTGCCGATCTCTGTGGCATGAGATGGTTCCTCATAGTTGTTTTGATTTGTATCTCCCTGATGATTAGAGATAGTGGAGCATTTTTTAATATTCCATTTGGACATTTTGTATTCCTTCTTTGAAAATATGTCTGTTCATATATCTCCCTCATTTTGGGATTAGGTTAGATGATTTTTCTTGTTAAGTTCTGTCCATACCTTGTATATTCTAGATATTAGATGGGTATTGTGTGGATAGCTTCTCCCACTCTGTGGGCGGCTTTTGTATCCTAGGCACTATTTCCTTTGAGGTGCAAAAGATTCTCAGCTTAATATTGTCCAATTTATTTATCTCTACTTCCATTTTCGTGAGAGGCTGAAGTGGTAGTGCAAGTGGTAGGGCATTTGCCTTGCACACTCTAACCTAGGAACAGATCGCGGTTTGATCCCCAAGCATCCCATTGGTTTTCCCAAGCCAGGAGGAATTTTTCAGCTCAGAGCCAGGAGTGATCCCTGAGTGTGACCAGGTGTGACCCAGAAAAATAACAATAAAATAAAGTTTCCTGAGAAAAATACAAAGGAAGACACAAATGATCAGAACATATGTAACACAGCAAAAGTGGTACTAAGAGAAAAATTTATTGTGTTGCCAAAACATATCAGAAAGAAATAATAAGTACATAAATTACTTAATGACACAGTTTATAAAATTAGAAAATAATCAATAGCTGAACCAAAAGTAGGTAAGAAAACGAAATAACAATGCTTAAAGCAGAAACCAACAAAGTGAAAATACAAAAAAACAAATTTCAAAAGATCAATGAAAGTAAAAACTGGTTCTTTGAATAAACAAACAAGATTGATAAACCACTAGCAAACCTCAAAAAGAAAGGAAGAAAAGAAAAACTAATAAACCTCATTAGAAATGTAAAGTGGGAGATCTACAAAGAGATTCAAAAGTTAATCAGAGACTACTTAGAGAAACTCCATGCCATAAAACATGAGAAGCTAGAAGAAATGGATAAATTCTTGGACCTTATCATCTTCTACAGTTTAATCAGGATGATCTAGTATGTCTAACCAAACTAATCACTGTTGAGGAAATTAAAACGGTAATTAAAAGTTGTCCCAAAAGCAAAGCCCAAGCACAGAATGATTCACTAATAAATTCTTTCAAACCCTCAAGTGGATATATTAATAATACTTTTCATGGTCTTTCAGAAAATTAAAGAAATAGAAACACTACCAAATATTTTTTATGAAGCTATCATCACCCAGATATAAAACCAGACAGAGATGCAGCAAAAAGAAAACTACAGACCAATATCCCTGATGAACACACATGCTAAGATTCTCAATAAATCCTGTCAAATAGGACCCAAGACCACAAAATATCATACATCACAAACAAGGAGGTTTCATTCCAGGAATGCAAGGATGGTTTAACATACATAAGACAATAAACATAACAAAACATTAACAAAAAAAAATAAATCCATCTAATCGTATCAATAGATGTGAACACCCACTCATGATAAAACCTCTCAACAAGATGGAAATGGAAGGAATTTTTCTCGATATAACATATTTTATGAGGATAATATCATGATCATTCCCAAAGCTGGCAAAGATGCCACCAAGAAAGAAAACTACAGACCAATCTCACTAATGAACGTGGATGCAAAAATTCTCAACTAAATCTTAAGAAATACATCAAAAAGATCATACAGCATGACCAAGCAGGATTCAACCCACCAATGCAAGGATGGTTCAGCATATGGAAATGAATAAAAATCACACTCTACATCAACATAATGAACAAGAATCACATGACCATATTAGTCTATGCAAAGAAGACATTTGACAATATCCAATACCCATTCATGATTTAAAAAAACTCAGCAAAATGGTGTTGGAAAGACTTTCTTCAAGATAGTTACAGCTATCTATAAAAATCCACAACTAACATTATCCTTAATGGTGAACAATTGAAAGCATTTCCACTATGAGCAGGTACTAGGCAAGGGTGTCCACTGTTTCCACTCTTAATCAACATAACATAATTTTAGTAGTTTTAGAAATAGCAATCAGATGGGGCCAGAGTCGTGACGCTAGAGATAAGGCATCTGCCTTGCAAGCGCTAGCTAAGAACGAACTTCAGTTCGATCCTCTGGCATCCCATATGTTCCCCCCCTCCAAGCCAGGAGCAATTTCTGAGCACATAGCCAGGAGTAACCCGAGTGTCAACGGGTGTTCCCACCCCCCCCAAACAAAACCTGAAATAACAATCAGACAAGAGAAGGGAATTAAAGGAATCCAAATAGGAAAAGAGAAAGTCAAACTATCCCTTTTTGCAGATGATTTGAGTTTATGCTTTGAAAACCCTGACAGAAACAAACTCCTAGAAACAATAAACCAATACATCAAAGTGATTAAATACAAAATCAATACACAAAATACATCAAAGTTATTAGATACAAAATCAATACACAAAAACAGTGGCATTCCTCTATACAAATAACAAAACAGAGGATAAAGAGTTAAAGGAGTCTATACCACTTAAGTATAAGAGCCCATAAAATTTATAATACATAGACACCTCCAACTTTGAACTTCTGTCATGCCAACTCAACTTAGACCTCACATGATTGAAAATTGGCAATCTAACCTGAACTCTGGATCCCAACCTTTTGCTAACATACTTCCGCCATATAGCACCAGGTACCAAACACTTCCCAGAGGAATCTCTAATACAACTCTGACACAAACTTGCACCATGCTATGTACATGCAACATTCTGACAATGAGGAAACAGCAACAACTTGATCTAAATGCAAGTTACCTCACCTTATCACCAAACAGTGAGATGAAATCAGAAAATACTCCATCCTTTGATCTTTGCAAAATCCAAAATAATTAAATACAGAATACTAGCTGCAACAACTGTAACTGAGCAGAACTTGTGGAACCATAAAGACTCTATCCTAGACTTTGTCCTAGGACCCGTGCAAAACCAAGCTCTCTAATTACAGAAGATTAACTTTGACAACCATTCCTAAGTAGATCATTCTCAGGCAACACAAATGAACTCTGGGGTTTACAGTGAACATGGCTGGAGTCTCTATTCAATCTCATGACAGTATACTTCAAAGGTGGAAAAAGTTTGTATTTCTTAGGTTAAAGGAATTTTCTTTCTAATTTTTCCAATACTTAATGTTTCTATGAAAAAAAAAAAGCTTGTTGCTCCAATTTCCCCTTCCCTTTTCTTTCTTTTTTTTTTTTCTTTTACTGTCTTTCTTCTATTAAATGTATATGCATGGCTTATTGACAGGGGTTATATTCATGGTTTCTTGACCCTCCCCACTTTTTTTTCTTCAAGAGAACCATTGAACATTGAAACATCTTGTTCAGTCTTATAAACTAAGAAAAAAAATGGATGGTAGGTACCAGGGGCAAACAGTCCCATGAACAGTGAGTGGAAATTAAAAAATGATCAGACCTAAATACCTAACACAAAGACAAAGACAATAGAATCAATAGAATAGAATGTTTAGTTTGAGACCCAAACTAAACAAATCATACATAAAAGGGACCTGTTACACCAGGGGTCTCAAACTCGCGGCCCGCAGGCCGTTTAGCAGCCCTCCGTACAACATTTTGTGGCCCACGGTTGGCCTTCAAATATGACAGTATTTGCGATTATTTGCTTACCGAATAATCGCATTAAAAATCGCATTAGTAAGAAAAAATCACATTAAACATTCGCATACTCTGAACAGTTTTGTTCAGGGTATGCAAATGTTTAATTCGATTTTTTTCTTACTAATGCAATTTTTTTAAACTATATATTTTATTATGAGATTTTTTTCATTTTTATTGTGACTGAAGTTCATTAAACAGAATTATTTACGGTACATATTGACAATGAATGAAGGGCATTTCCACCACCAATGCTGTCCTCCCTCCAGTCCTTTTCCCAGCATGTCTCCCATATCTCCCTCCTTTACTCTCCCCAACTACCTCCCCTCCCCCGAATACTAGCGTAACTGGCCTCCACTTAACAGCTTGTTGTAGGTCGGGTATCTATTCTCTTTAGTGTTCCATATTATGAGATTTTTAAATACAATGAAAATCATATATCCTCCATTGCTCCCACTTTAAAGGAACAATTATAAATAGAAATGCTTCATTAATCATCCTGAATGATATTCCTTGAATACATTATAACATATGTAGAATGTTTTAAATTTTGTAAAAATAAAGTTATTATTATTTTTATTTTTATTTATTTTTTGTGTTTTTTATTTTTATTTTGATCATAATGGCTTACAGATCTTTCACAGTAGTATTTTAGATAATTATTAACATTGAATCAGGGGAATACCCATCACCAAATTTGTTCCCCCCCACCCCCCACCCCCGTCCCAGTTTCCTTTCTGCAACCCATGTATCCCACCATCACCCCCCTGGGCTGCTAGAGTAGGTGGCCCCTCTTTGTCTAGCTTACTATTAGTGATCATATATCTGTTTTGTCCTGGTGCCCTCCCTTGTTTCCCCCTCTATTTAAGAGGTGGAGCTAGATAAATTGAGTTATGTGGTTTTGTTTGAAGGAAAGAAAAGCAATAGTTTGGGGTAAAAAAAAAAGCACAAAACAATCATTTTTCCACATATTTATTTATCGATAGGTGGATTTTTTTTGTTTTGTTTTTTGGGCCACACCCGGTGACACTCAGGGGTGATTCCTGGCTATTCACTCAGAAGTCACTCCTGGCAGACACGGGGACCATATGGGGAACCGGGGAATTGAACCACGGTCCGTCCTAGGTTAGCACAAGGCAAGGCAGGCACCTTACCTCCAACACCACTGCCCAGCCCCAGATAAATCGATTTTTTGACGTCTTTATTTTGGTGTAGAGATTGAAGTTGATATCTCCAATATTATTTTATTTTACTTTATTTTATCTTTCTCTTACTTTTTGCACTCCAGCATGATTTGATTTCAGAACTGAGACTATTGTGTGGTGTTTGTCTTTATTGCTCTAGTGCTCACTGGATATTTAATTTGCTATTCCTGTATTATTGTGGTATTTCAATTACCTTTTTTTGTTTTTTTTTGTTTTGTTTGTTTGTTTGTTTGTTTGTTTTTTAGGTTTTTGGGTCACACCCGGCAGTGCTCAGGGGCCACTCCTGGCTCCATGCTCAGAAATTGCTCCCGGCAGGCACGGGGGACCATATGGGGCACCGGGATTCGACGATTACCTTTTTTTACATCCTCTCTCAAACTGAGGTTGAAAGCCTCTAGAAGGACTCCGCCCATTTTCAACATATTTGACTTCTTTTTTTTTTTTTATTTTTATTTTGTGCCCCAAACTAATGCTATTTTTTATTGCGAATATTCGGTAAACAAATAATCGCGAATACTTTGCGCCTAGCGCAGAGGTCATTTCTGCTGCTCCTGCCCGCTGTCCCTTTTGTGTGTGTGTGTGTGTGTGAAATCCCTTATGCGGCCCTGCTTCACCTGACATTGTCTACTGTGGCCCCCAGGTAAATTGAGTTTGAGACCCCTGTGTTACACTAACAATTCAGGGGACTAAAGGAGGAGATAAGGGAAGCATGTTGGGAACAGAGGTGGAGGGAGCTCAACACTGGTGGTGGGAATTTCCCTAATTGACTGTCAATATGTACTTTTTTTTTTTTTTTTTGGTTTTTGGGTCACACCCAGCAGTTCTCAGGGGTTACTCCTGGCTCCATGCTCAGAAATTGCTCCTGGCAGGCATGGGGGACCATGTGGAGCACTGGGATTCGAACCGATGACCTTTTGCATGAAAGGCAAACGCCTTACCTCATGCTATCTCCTGGGTCCCATCAATATGTACTTTAAAGATAACTGTGATAGACTTTTTTCCTTCCCCCTCATCTTGTAATTCAATTTGCTCTCAATAATAATTTTTAAAAAATAATAATACAAAGTCATACTTTACCTAGTTTTCCTTAGTAAAATCATTTTGTAAAGTTTAATACAAATCACAGTCAGAATATTACTAGACACTATCTCTTAATTTTAGTTATGTAATGCACCAGATATTCATCTAAATATTACATGTTAATAGTCAGCATCTTTTTATGACATGGTATTTAACAATGTATATTGTTAAACAATTCATTTTTTTCAGTTTGGTAATATTGGTCATATTTCAGCTTGATAAAACTTCTCTGATAATGGTTTTGTATTTAAAGGTATATTATTTATTTCTTTTGTATTAACAAATCATTATTTTGGAGGATAATGCAATGTTTAATTTAATAAGATTATAAACTTTTCTGTAGTAATTATAAGTTGGACATTATCACAACAAAATGTTATATAGCTTATATATGTAACAATATTATATTTTCACTATGCTTTATTTTAGTTATTCTGATAGGCATGTAATATTGATTTTTTTGTATCTCAGATTAGAGTTTATTTCTGTTCCTTGTAAAGGGAAGAAATTCTTAAATCATGTGAATTGAATAATCAGGTTATTGGAAAGTCAAATATTTTTTTCTTATTTTAACTACTTCTATATCTTTAATAGAAATATCAAACAAAAAATCCAATGAGCACAACAGCTATAAAGACAAACACCACATAATAACCATGGTCCTGAAATAAAAATAAAACAATGCAAAAAATGGAAACAACATCAAAACCAAAAAATAAATAAATATATAAATAAAAATGATAATTATCTGCTGTGTTTTTTTCCTGCCTAGGCACTGTAAGTATTGGGGACATTAGAAAGAAGGGGAATTCCCTTGGCCTAAGAGATAGTGTTTTCCACCCGTGAAGTATACTGTCATGGGAATAACTACATATTTATTTGACATTTATATTTTGTATGATGTGCTCACTTTTAAAACATGTTTTCATTTTTGGTTATTAAGGACATTTAGAGAAAAATAATTAAGGAATAGTTGTTTTATATTTTAATTTTGTGATACCATAAATCAAATCCACAGCCTCATGAATGAAATATGTGTGATCATGTACAAGAGTCTACTGATATTTTACTAATATTATTAATACTAATATTTATAACTGAATATAACTTCTAAAGCAGTCTCAATTTTTAAATTTTTTATATTAATTTTTATTTTAATTATGACAACAAAGATGCAAAGAAAGAGGACAAGGTAAAGTTACAGTGAAAGCACAATCACCCATAAACAGAGTTCTCGGTAGTCCCATTGATGATATCCCAGCCTTGAAATTTCAGCCAGAGAGCATTAAGAAAAACAGAGCTGGGCCCATGTACAATACAATTACTTTGTCCCTCAAATCCCCAGTTGTAGTACATACTATTTCTTAGCAGCACACAATATAATCTAAAGACATTAGACTTATGTAACTCCTTAAACATTGAGGGCAAAGTACATTTATCTAGTTCCATGCATATGTATAATAGTTTAAGTTAACCCCAATGTTTTAGTGGATTGTTTTTCTTAAGGATTGGAGTCAAGGGAACATAGCAAAAAACGGTGTTAGAGTGGCGTTTGTTTGCATAGGCCCACCAAAATATAAGGGGCATGGAAAGAAAAATTATGGCCTAAATACAAGGAGACCCTACCCCTGAAGTTTCCTAGCACAGGACCGACTCTAGGCTCCAGGCAAACTAGTTTGTCCAATCCAAGTCATCGTCAGTAGTGGCAATACACCTCCATACCTCACACAGTCTCTGTTGTTGGTGTGCTTCTGTAGTAAAGATCCTGGAGTCTGCTTATCCCATATTGCAGTCAGGATGGTGCAGAGCATCCTTTCGTTTCACCTCACACTGAATGGGCAATAGAGAGGACCAGGTCCTGTAGGGCAGGTCATTGTTGTTGTCAAGTCTTCTCAGTGTTACCGGAAGTTTCTGTTTTAGGAGATCGATGTCAGACCTTTGGTAGTGTCTTCCCTGGTAGAGGATTGCTTCCAGATGTTGCTATAGAAGACCTTGGATGTTTCGTAGATAGCTTGTCTAGTTCTGGTGTGAATGGAGGATGCCCATTTTTCTGAGGCCTATGCCAGGTCATTATATCAATGTTCAGGGTGTAAGGTACATTGTAACGAGATTTCTGTGTTCCTACCTCTATTAGATAAGAACTTATCTGTATGTATATTGTTTTCCCATTTTAATGTGTCTATGCAAACAAGGATCAATGCCATTTACCGTTATTGGGGCATCTGGAGGCAATAGGAACAAGATCAGCAATCTCCGTGACATAGTTCAATCATAGGCATTAAACTGAGGGACATTTCCACCAACATCCTTACTGAACAGCTTACAAAGAAAAACAAGATGAAAAGTGGAAAGAAACACCATGGCAGAAGAATATATAGAGAGAGTTATAGCTGTTAAAGAAAGTACACATAAAATATTCAGAAGACATATGTGTTCAATATATGTTTAATTTATGTCCATCAAAATAGTTCTGGGATTGTTAGATCCACTGTATGTCTTTGGCCTGAGATTAGAACTGTGTGTTACTGAAGTTAAGAAGGGTAAATCTGGGGTACTGATAGTTGGGAGGAGTATAGACTTGCGCGGGGGGTGCTAGCCCCCGAGCGGTTTGTAACATGTAGACTGGTATGAAATTGACAGAGACAGCCTGAGTACAGCTGAACAGCTATCTGTCACCCCCCCAGATCAAACTCCACCACATAAGGCGATCTCTGGAGCCGGCCTGGAAGTGGGGAAAACCCAGGGTGCCCCATAAGGTCCTCCCAGGAGCCCACCTGGGGATCCGGAGGAAAGAGGAAGAGGGGGATCGGGTGACCCAGGTCCGAGAGCGCCCCCAGCCTAGGCCGGGCCAAGTGGCCTCTGGCACGTACGGAGGTCTGTCTGCCAGAAGCCAGCCCATGCCGGCTGAGAATCCTGCTCCAGGAAGGGAGGAAAGAGCT